>CAKAJE020001112.1:0-208539 GCA_916610135.2 Macropis europaea | reverse complement strand
GGGCTAAGCGGCATCTCAAAGCGCAAGAAATGGCGAGTAAAATGCACTATTAAACTTCTAGTGTAGGGCAAACAGAGACCCGATAAGATCATTTTATATTATGGTTAATTTAAGAATTCAGCGAAACTCTATCATATTTGTTCAATTTACGTCGCTCCTATTTCAGATAGCGTATTGGGCTAAGCGGCATCTCAATGCGCATGAAATGGCGATTAAAATGCACTATTAAACTTCTAGGATAAGGCAAACAGAGACCCGATTAGATCATCTTATATTACGGTTAATATAAGAATTTAGCGTAATTCTATCACATTTATTCAACTTACGTCGCTCCTATTTCAGGTAGCGTACTGGGCTAGGCGGCATCTTAAAGCGCGTGGAATGGCGAGTAAAATGCACTATTAAACTTCTATGATAGGGCTATCAGAGACCCGATTAGATCATTTTATATTACGGTTAATATAAGAATTCAGCGTAATTCTATCACATTTGTTCAATTTACGTCGCTCCTATTTCAGATAGCGTACTGGGCTAGGCGGACTCTTAAAGCGCGTGGATTGGCGAGTAAAATGCACTATTAAACTTCTACGATAGGGCAATGAGACGCCCGATTAGATCATTTTATATTTTGGTTAATATAAGAATTCAGGGAAATTCTATCAGATTTGTTCAATTTACGTCGCTCCTATTTCAGATAGCGTATTGGGCTAAGCGGCATCTCAAAGCGCATGAAATGGCGAGTAAAATGCACTGCTAAACTTGTAGGGTAGGGCAAACAGAGACCCGATTAGATCATTTTATATTATGGTTAATTTAAGATGTCAGCAAAATTCTGTCACATTTGTTCAATTTACGTCGCTCCAATTTCAGATAGCGTCCTGGGCTAGGCGGCATCTTAAAGCGCGTGGAATGGCGATCAAAATGCACTATTAAACTTCTATGATAGGGCAAACAGAGACCCGATTAGATCATTTTATATTATGGTTAATTTAAGAATTCAGCCAAATTCTATCACATTTGTTCAATTTACGTCGCTCGTATTTCAGATAGCGTATTGGGCTAAGCTGCATCTCAATGCGCATGAAATGGCGATTAAAATGCGCTGTTAAACTTCTAGGGTAGGGCAAACGGAGACCCGATTAGATCATTTTATATTATGGTTAATTTAAGAATTCAGCCAAATTCTATCACATTTGTTCAATTTACGTCGCTCCTATTTCAGATAGCGTACTGGGATAGGCGGAATCGTGAAGCGCGTGGATTGGCGAGTAAAATGCACTATTAAACTTCTTTGATAGGGCAATCAGAGACCCGATTAGATCATTTTATATTTTGATTAATATAGGAATTCAGCGAAATTCTATCACAATTGTTCTATTTACGTCGCTGATATTTCAGATAGCGTATTGGGCTAAGCGGCATCTCAAAGCGCAAGGAATGGCGAGTAAAATGCACTATTAAACTTCTAGGGTTGGGCAGCCAGAGACCCGATTAGATCCTTTTATATTATCGTTAATTTAAAAACTCAGCGTAATTCTATCACATTTTTTCAATTTACGTCGTTCCTATTTCAGCTAGCGTACTGGGCTAGGCTGCATCTTAAAACGCGAGGAATGGCGAGTAAAATGCACTGTTACACTTCTATGATAGGGCAATCAGAGACCCGATTAGATCACTTTATATTTTGGTTATTATAAGAATTCAGCGAAATTCTATCACATTTGTTCAACTTACGTCGCTCCTATTTCAGATAGCTTATTGGGCTAAGTGGCATCTCAAAGCGCATGAAATGGCGAGTGAAATGCACTATTAAACTTCTAGGGTAGGGCGAACAAAGACCCGATTAGATCATTTTACATTAAGGTGTATATAAGAATTCAGGAAAATTCTATCACATTTGTTCAATTTACGTCGCTCCTATTTCAGATAGCGTATTGGGCTAAGCTGCACCTCAAAGCGCATGAAATGGCGATTAAAATGCGCTGTTAAACTTCTAGGGTAGGGCAAACGGAGACCCGATTAGATCATTTTATATTATGGTTAATTTAAGAATTCAGCCAAATTCTATCACATTTGTTCAACTTACGTCGCTCCTATTTCAGATAGCGTACTGGGCTAGGCGGAATCTTAAAGCGCGTGGATTGGCGAGTAAAATGCACTATTAAACTTCTATGATAGGGCAATCAGAGACCCGATTAGATCATTTTATATTTTGGTAAATATAAGAATTCAGCGAAATTCTATCACAATTGTTCTATTTACGTCGCTGATATTTCAGATAGCGTATTGGTCTAAGCGGCATCTCAAAGCGCATGAAATGGCGAGCAAAGTGCACTATTAAACTTCTAGGGTAGGGCAAACAGAGACCCGATTAGATAATTTTATATTACGGATAATATAATAATTGTGCGTAATTCTATCACATTTGTTCAACTTACGTCGCTCCTATTTCAGATAGCGTACTGGGCTAGGCGGAATCTTAAAGCGCGTGGATTGGCTAGTAAAATGCACTGTTACACTTCTACGATAGGGCAATCAGAGACCCGATTAGATCACTTTATATTTTGGTTATTATAAGAATTCAGCGAAATTCTATCACATTTGTTCAACTTACGTCGCTCCTATTTCAGATAGCTTATTGCGCTAAGTGGCATCTCAAAGCGCATGAAATGGCGAGTGAAATGCACTATTAAACTTCTAGGGTAGGGCGAACAAAGACCCGATTAGATCATTTTACATTAAGGTGTATATAAGAATTCAGGGAAATTCTATCACATTTGTTCAATTTACGTCGCTCCTATTTCAGATAGCGTAGTGGGCTAAGCTGCATCTCAAAGCGCATGAAATGGCGATTAAAATGCGCTTTTAAACTTCTAGGGTAGGGCAAACGGAGACCCGATTAGATCATTTTATATTATGGTTAATTTAAGAATTCAGCCAAATTCTATCACATTTGTTTAACTTACGTCGCTCCTATTTCAGATAGCGTACTGGGCTAGGCGGAATCTTAAAGCGCGTGGATTGGCGAGTAAAATGCACTATTAAACTTCTATGATAGGGCAATCAGAGACCCGATTAGATCATTTTATATTTTGGTAAATATAAGAATTCAGCGAAATTCTATCACAATTGTTCTATTTACGTCGCTGATATTTCAGATAGCGTATTGGTTTAAGCGGCATCTCAAAGCGCATGAAATGGCGAGCAAAGTGCACTATTAAACTTCTAGGGTAGGGCAAACAGAGACCCGAATAGATAATTTTATATTACGGATAATATAATAATTGAGCGTAATTCTATCACATTTGTTCAACTTACGTCGCTCCTATTTCAGATAGCGTACTGGGCTAGGCGGAATCTTAAACCGCGTGGATTGGCTAGTAAAATGCACTATTAAACTTCTACGATAGAGCAATCAGAGACCCGAATAGATCATTTTATATTTTGGTTAATATAAGAATTCAGCGAAATTCTATCACAATTGTTCTACTTACGTCGCTCCTATTTCAGATAGCGTATTGGGCTAAGCGGCATCTCAAAGCGCATGAAATGGCGAGTGAAATGCACTATTACACTTCTATGGTAGGGCGAACAGAGACCCGATTAGATCATTTTACATTAAGGTTAATATAAGTATTCAGGGAAATTCTATCACATTTGTTCAATTTACGTCGCTCCTATTTCAGATAGCGTATCGGGCTAAGCGGCATCTCAAAGCGCATGAAATGGCGAGCAAAGTGCACTATTAAACTTCTAGGGTAGGGCAAACAGAGACCCGATTAGATAATTTTATATTACGGTTAATATAATAATTGAGCGTAATTCTATCACATTTGTTCAACTTACGTCGCTCCTATTTCAGATAGCGTACTGGGCTAGGCGGCATCTCAAAGCGCATGAAATGGCGAGTGGAATGCACTATTAAACATCTATGATAGGGCAAACAGAGACCCGATTAGATCATTTGATATTATGGTTAATTTAAGAATTCAGCGAAATTCTATCACATTTGTTCAATGGACGTCGCTCCTATTGCAGATAGCGTATTGGGCTAAGCGGCATCTCAAAGCGCATGAAATGGCGAGTAAAATGCACTATTAAACTTCTAGGGTAAGGCAAACACAGACCCGATTAGATGATTTTATATTACGGTTAATATAAGAATTCAGCGTAATTCTATCATATTTGTTCAATGTACGTCGCTCCTATTTCAGATGCGTATTGGGCTAAGCGGCACCTCAAAGCGCATGAAATGGCGAGTAAAATGCACTGTTAAACTTCTAGGGTAGGGCAAACGGAGACCCGATTAGATCATTTCATATTATGGTTTATTTAAGAATTCAGAAAAATTCTATCACATTTGTTCAATTTACGTCGCTCCTATTTCAGATAGCGTACTGGGCTAGGCGGAATCTTAAAGCGCGTGGATTGGCGAGTAAAATGCACTATTAAACTTCTACGATAGGGCAATCAGACGCCCGATTAGATCATTTTATATTTTGGTTAATATAAGAATTCAGCGAAATTCTATCACAATTGTTCGATTTACGTCGCTCCTATTTCTGATAGCGTATTGGGCTAAGCGGCATCTCAAAGCGCATGAAATGGCGAGTGAAATGCACTATTAAACTTCTAGGGTAGGGCGAACAGAGACCCGATTAGATCATCTTATATTATGGTTAATTTAAGAATTCAACGAAACTCTATCATATTTGTTCAATTTACGTCGCTCCTATTTCAGATAGCGTATCGGGCTAAGCGGCATCTCAAAGCGCATGAAATGGCGAGCAAAGTGCACTATTAAACTTCTAGGGTAGGGCAAACAGAGACCCGATTAGATAATTTTATATTACGGTTAATATAATAATTGAGCGTAATTCTATCACATTTGTTCAACTTACGTCGCTCCTATTTCAGATAGCGTACTGGGCTAGGCGGCATCTCAAAGCGCATGAAATGGCGAGTGGAATGCACTATTAAACATCTATGATAGGGCAAACAGAGACCCGATTAGATCATTTGATATTATGGTTAATTTAAGAATTCAGCGAAATTCTATCACATTTGTTCAATGGACGTCGCTCCTATTGCAGCTAGCGTATTGGGCTAAGCGGCATCTCAAAGCGCATGAAATGGCGAGTGAAATGCACTATTAAACTTCTAGGGTACGGCGAACAGAGACCCGATTAGATCATTTTACATTAAGGTTAATATAAGTATTCAGGGAAATTCTATCACATTTGTTCAATTTACGTCGCTGATATTTCAGATAGCGTATTGGGCTAAGCGGCATCTCAAAGCGCAAGAAATGGCGAGTAAAATGCACTATTAAACTTCTAGGGTAGGGCAAACAGAGACCCGATAAGATCATTTCATATTATGGTTTATTTAAGAATTCAGAAAAATTCTATCACATTTGTTCAATTAACGTCGCTCCTATTTCAGATAGCGTATTGGGATAAGCGGCATCTCAATGCGCATGAAATGGCGATTAAAGTGCACTATTAAACTTCTAGGATAAGGCAAACAGAGACCCGATTAGATCATCTTATATTACGGTTAATATAAGAATTCAGCGTAATTCTATCACATTTATTCAACTTACGTCGCTCCTATTTCAGGTAGCGTACTGGGCTAGGCGGCATCTTAAAGCGCGTGGAATGGCGAGTAAAATGCAGTATTAAACTTCTATGATAGGGCTATCAGAGACCCGATTAGCTCATTTTATATTTTGGTTAATATAAGAATTCAGCGAAATTCTATCACATTCGTTCAATTTACGTCGCTCCTATTTCAGATAGCGTATTGGGCTAAGCGCCATCTCAAAGCGCATGAAATGGCGAGTAAAGTGCACTATTAAACTTCTAGGGTAGGGCAAACAGAGACCCGATTAGATAATTTTATATTACGGTTAATATAATAATTGAGCGTAATTCTATCACATTTGTTCAACTTACGTCGCTCCTATTTCAGATAGCGTACTGGGCTAGGCGGCATCTTAAAGCGCGTGGAATGGCGAGTAAAATGCACTATTAAACTTCTATGATAGGGCTATCAGAGACCCGATTAGATCATTTTATATTTTGGTTAATATAAGAATTCAGCGAAATTCTATCACATTCGTTCAATTTACGTCGCTCCTATTCAGATAGCGTATTGGGCTAAGCGCCATCTCAAAGCGCATGAAATGGCGAGTGAAATGCACTATTAAACTTCTAGGGTAGGGCGAACAAAGACCCGATTAGATCATTTTACATTAAGGTGTATATAAGAATTCAGGAAAATTCTATCACATTTGTTCAATTTACGTCGCTCCTATTTCAGATAGCGTATTGGGCTAAGCTGCACCTCAAAGCGCATGAAATGGCGATTAAAATGCGCTGTTAAACTTCTAGGGTAGGGCAAACGGAGACCCGATTAGATCATTTTATATTATGGTTAATTTAAGAATTCAGCCAAACTCTATCACATTTGTTCAACTTACGTCGCTCCTATTTCAGATAGCGTACTGGGCTAGGCGGAATCTTAAAGCGCGTGGATTGGCGAGTAAAATGCACTATTAAACTTCTATGATAGGGCAATCAGAGACCCGCTTAGATCATTTTATATTTTGGTTAATATAAGAATTCAGCGAAATTCTATCACAATTGTTCTATTTACGTCGCTCCTATTTCAGACAGCGTATTGGGCTAAGCGGCATCTCAAAGCGCATGAAATGGCGAGTGAAATGCACTATTAAACTTCTAGGGTAGGGCGAACAGAGACCCGATTGGATCATTTTACATTAAGGTTAATATAAGTATTCAGGGAAATTCTATCACATTTGTTCAATTTACGTCGCTCCTATTTCAGATAGCGTATTGGGCTAGGCGGCATCTTAAAGCGCGTGGAATGATGAGTAAAATGCACTATTAAACTTCTAGGGTAGGGCAATCAGAGACCTGATTTGATCATTTTATATTATGGTTAATTTAAGAATTCAGCGTAATTCTATCACATTTGTTCAATTTACGTCGCTCCTATTTCAGATAGCGTATCGGGCTAAGCGGCATCTCAAAGCGCATTAAATGGCGAGCAAAGTGCACTATTAAACTTCTAGGGTAGGGCAAACAGAGACCCGATTAGATAATTCTATATTACGGTTAATATAATAATTGAGCGTAATTCTATCACATTTGTTCAACTTACGTCGCTCCTATTTCAGATAGCGTACTGGGCTAGGCGGCATCTCAAAGCGCATGAAATGGCGAGTGGAATGCACTATTAAACATCTATGATAGGGCAAACAGAGACCCGATTAGATCATTTGATGTTATGGTTAATTTAAGAATTCAGCGAAATTCTATCACATTTGTTCAATGGACGTCGCTCGTATTGCAGATAGCGTATTGGGCTAAGCGGCATCTCAAAGCGCATGAAATGGCGAGTAAAATGCACTATTAAACTTCTAGGGTAAGGCAAACACAGACCCGATTAGATGATTTTATATTACGGTTAATATAAGAATTCAGCGTAATTCGATCATATTTGTTCAATTTACGTCGCTCCTATTTCAGATGCGTATTGGGCTAAGCGGCACCTCAAAGCGCATGAAATGGCGAGTAAAATGCACTATTAAACTTCTAGGGTAAGGCAAACAGAGACCCGATTAGATCATTTTATATTACGGTTAATATAAGAATTCAGCGTAATTCTATCACATTTGTTCAATTTACGTCGCTCCTATTTCAGATAGCGTACTGGGCTAGGCGGACCCTTAAAGCGCGTGGATTGGCGAGTAAAATGCACTATTAAACTTCTACGATAGGGCAATGAGACGCCCGATTAGATCATTTTATATTTTGGTTAATATAAGAATTCAGCGAAATTCTATCAGATTTGTTCAATTTACGTCGCTCCTATTTCAGATAGCGTATTGGGCTAAGCGGCATCTCAAAGCGCAAGAAATGGCGAGTAAAATGCACTATTAAACTTCTAGGGTAGGGCAATCAGAGACCTGATTAGATCATTTTATATTATGGTTAATTTAAGAATTCAGCGTAATTCTATCACATTTGTTCAATTTACGTCGCTCCTATTTCAGATAGCGTATTGGGCTAAGCGGCATCTCAAAGAGCAAGAAATGACGAGAAAAATGCACTAATAAACTTCTAGGGTAGGGCAAACAGAGACCCGATTAGATCATTTCATATTATGGTTAATTTAAGATTTCAGCGAAATTCTATCACATTTGTTCAATTTACGTCGCGCCTATTTCAGATAGCGTATTGGGCTAAGCGGCATCTCAAAGCGCATGAAATGGCGAGTAAAATGCGCTGATAAACTTCTAGGGTAGGGCAAACGGAGACCCGATTAGATCATTTTATATTATGGTTAATTTGAGAATTCAGCCAAATTCTATCACATTTGTGCAACTTACGTCGCTCCTATTTCAGATAGCGTACTGGGCTAGGCGGAATCTTAAAGCGCGTGGATTGTCGAGTAAAATGCCCTATTAAACTTCTATGATAGGGCGATCAGAGACCCGATTAGATCATTTTATATTTTGGGTAATATAAGAATTCTGCGAAATTCTATCACAATTGTTCTATTTACGTCGCTACTATTTCAGATAGCGTATTGTGCTAAGCGGCATCTCAAAGCGCATGAAATGGCGAGTGAAATGCACTATTAAACTTCTAGGGTAGGGCGAACAGAGACCCGATTGGATCATTTTACATTAAGGTTAATATAAGTATTCGGGGAAATTCTATCACATTTGTTCAATTTACGTCGCTCCTATTTCAGATAGCGTATTGGGCTAAGCGGCATCTCAAAGCGCATGAAATGGCGAGTAAAATGCACTGTTAAACTTCTAGGGTAGGGCAAACAGAGACCCGATTAGATCATTTTATATTACGGTTAATATAAGAATTCAGCGTAATTCTATCACATTTGTTCAACTTACGTCGCTCCTATTGCAGATAGCGTACTGGGCTAGGCGGCATATTAAAGCGCGTGGAATGGCGAGTAAAATGCACTCTTAAACTTCTATGATAGGGCAATCAGAGACCCGATTAGATCATTTTATATTTTGGTTAATATAAGAATTCAGCGAAATTCTATCACATTTGTTTAATTTACGTCGCTCCTATTTCAAATAGCGTATTGTGCTAAGCTGCATCTCAAAGCGCAAGAAATGGCGAGTAAAATGCACTATTAAACTTCTAGGGTAGGGCAATCAGAGACCTGATTAGATCATTTTATATTATGGTTAATTTAAGAATTCAGCAAAATTCTATCACATTTGTTCAATTTACGTCGCTCCTATTTCAGATAGCGTACTGGGCTAGGCGGCATCTTAAAGCGCGTGGAATGATGAGTAAAATGCACTATTAAACTTCTAGGGTAGGGCAATCAGAGACCCGATTAGATCATTTTATATTTTGGTTAATATAAGAATTCAGCGAAATTCTATCACATTTGTTTAATTTACGTCGCTCCTATTTCAAATAGCGTATTGCGCTAAGCTGCATCTCAAAGCGCAAGAAATGGCGAGTAAAATGCACTATTACACTTCTAGGCTAGGGCAATCAGAGACCTGATTAGATCATTTTATATTATGGTTAATTTAAGAATTCAGCGTAATTCTATCACATTTGTTCAATTTACGTCGCTCCTATTTCAGATAGCGTATTGGGCTAAGCGGCATCTCAAAGCGCAAGAAATGACGAGTAAAATGCACTAATAAACTTCTAGGGTAGGGCAAACAGAGACCCGATTAGATCATTTCATATTATGGTTAATTTAAGATTTCAGCGAAATTCTATCACATTTGTTCAATTTACATCGCTCCTATTTCAGATAGCCTATTCGGCTAAGCGGCATCTCAATGCGCATGAAATGGCGAGTAAAATGCACTGTTAAACTTCCACGATAAGGCAAACGGAGACCCGATTAGACCATTTTATATTACGGTTAATACAAGTATTCAGCGTAATTCTATCACATTTTGTCAACTTACGTCGCTCCTATTTCAGATAGCGTACTGGGCTAGGCGGCATATTAAAGCGCGTGGAATGGCGAGTAAAATGCACTCTTAAACTTCTATGATAGGGCAATCAGAGACCCGATTAGATCATTTCATATTTTGGTTAATATAAGAATTCAGCGAAATTCTATCACATTTGTTTAATTTACGTCGCTCCTATTTCAAATAGCGTATTGGGCTAAGCTGCATCTCAAAGCGCAAGAAATGGCGAGTAAAATGCACTATTAAACTTCTAGGGTAGGGCAATCACAGACCTGATTAGATCATTTTATATTATGGTTAATTTAAGAATTCAGTATAATTCTATCACATGTGTTCAATTTACGTCGCTCCTATTTCAGATAGCTTATTGGGCTAAGCGGCATCTCAAAGCGCATGAAATGACGAGTGAAATGCACTAATAAACTTCTAGGGTAGGGCAAACAGAGACCCGATTAGATCATTTTATATTTTGGTTAATATAAGTATTCAGCGAAATTCTATCACATTTGTTCAATTTACGTCGCTCCTATTCCAGACAGCGTATTGGGCTAAGCGGCATCTCATGGCGCATGAAATGACGAGTAAAATGCACTCTTAAACTTCTAAGATAGGGCAATCAGAGACCCGATTAGATCATTTTATATTTTGGTTAATATAAGAATTCAACGAAATTCTATCACATTTGTTTAATTTACGTCGCTCCTATTTCAAATAGCGTATTGTGCTAAGCTGCATCTCAAAGCGCAAGAAATGGCGAGTAAAATGCACTATTAAACTTCTAGGGTAGGGCAATCAGAGACCTGATTAGATCATTTTATATTATGGTTAATTTAAGAATTCAGCAAAATTCTATCACATTTGTTCAATTTACGTCGCTCCTATTTCAAGTAGCGTACTGGGCTAGGCGGAATCTTAAAGCGCGTGGATTGGCGAGTAAAATGCACTGTTAAACTTCTATGATATATCAATCAGAGAACCGATTAGATCATTTTATATTTTGGTTAATATAAGAATTCAGGGAAATTCTATCAGATTTGTTCAATTTACGTCGCTCCTATTTCAGATAGCGTATTGGGCTAAGCGGCATCTCAAAGCGCATGAAATGGCGAGTAAAATGCACTGCTAAACTTGTAGGGTAGGGCAAACAGAGACCCGATTAGATCATTTCATAATATGGTTAATTTAAGATGTCAGCAAAATTCTGTCACATTTGTTCAATTTACGTCGCTCCAATTTCAGATAGCGTACTGGGCTAGGCGGCATCTTAAAGCGCGTGGAATGGCGATCAAAATGCACAATTAAACTTCTATGATAGGGCAATCAGAGACCCGATTAGATCACTTTATATTTTGGTTATTATAAGAATTCAGCGAAATTCTATCACATTTGTTCAACTTACGTCGCTCCTATTTCAGATAGCTTATTGGGCTAAGCGGCATCTCAAAGCGCATGAAATGGCGAGTGAAATGCACTATTAAACTTCTAGGGTAGGGCGAACAAAGACCCGATTAGATCATTTTACATTAAGGTGTATATAAGAATTCAGAGAAATTCTATCACATTTGTTCAATTTACGTCGCTCCTATTTCAGATAGCGTAATGGGCTAAGCTGCATCTCAAAGCGCATGAATTGGCGATTAAAATGCGCTGTTAAACTTCTAGGGTAGGGCAAACGGAGACCCGATTAGATCATTTTATATTATGGTTAATTTAAGAATTCAGCCAAATTCTATCACATTTGTTCAACTTACGTCGCTCCTATTTCAGATAGCGTACTGGGCTAGGTGGAATCTTAAAGCGCGTGGATTGGCGAGTAAAATGCACTATTAAACTTCTATGATAGGGCAATCAGAGACCCGATTAGATCATTTTATATTTTGGTTAATATAAGAATTCAGCGAAATTCTATCACAATTGTTCTATTTACGTCGCTCCTATTTCAGATAGCGTATTGGGCTAAGCGGCATCTCAAAGCGCATGAAATGGCGAGTGAAATGCACTATTAAACTTCTAGGGTAGGGCGAACAGAGACCCGATTGGATCATTTTACATTAAGGTTAATATAAGTATTCAGGGAAATTCTATCACATTTGTTCAATTTACGTCGCTCCTATTTCAGATAGCGTATTGGGCTAAGCGGCATCTCAAAGCGCATGAAATGGCGAGTAAAATGCACTGTTAAACTTCTAGGGTAGGGCAAACAGAGACCCGATTAGATCATTTTATATTACGGTTAATATAAGAATTCAGCGTAATTCTATCACATTTGTTCAACTTACGTCGCTCCTATTGCAGATAGCGTACTGGGCTAGGCGGCATATTAAATCGCGTGGAATGGCGAGTAAAATGCACTCTTAAACTTCTATGATAGGGCAATCAGAGACCCGATTAGATCATTTTATATTTTGGTTAATATAAGAATTCAGCGAAATTCTATCACATTTGTTTAATTTACGTCGCTCCTATTTCAAATAGCGTATTGTGCTAAGCTGCATCTCAAAGCGCAAGAAATGGCGAGTAAAATGCACTATTAAACTTCTAGGGTAGGGCAATCAGAGACCTGATTAGATCATTTTATATTATGGTTAATTTAAGAATTCAGCAAAATTCTATCACATTTGTTCAATTTACGTCGCTCCTATTTCAGATAGCGTACTGGGCTAGGCGGCATCTTAAAGCGCGTGGAATGATGAGTAAAATGCACTATTAAACTTCTAGGGTAGGGCAATCAGAGACCCGATTAGATCATTTTATATTTTGGTTAATATAAGAATTCAGCGAAATTCTATCACATTTGTTTAATTTACGTCGCTCCTATTTCAAATAGCGTATTGCGCTAAGCTGCATCTCAAAGCGCAAGAAATGGCGAGTAAAATGCACTATTACACTTCTAGGCTAGGGCAATCAGAGACCTGATTAGATCATTTTATATTATGGTTAATTTAAGAATTCAGCGTAATTCTATCACATTTGTTCAATTTACGTCGCTCCTATTTCAGATAGCGTATTGGGCTAAGCGGCATCTCAAAGCGCAAGAAATGACGAGTAAAATGCACTAATAAACTTCTAGGGTAGGGCAAACAGAGACCCGATTAGATCATTTCATATTATGGTTAATTTAAGATTTCAGCGAAATTCTATCACATTTGTTCAATTTACATCGCTCCTATTTCAGATAGCCTATTCGGCTAAGCGGCATCTCAAAGCGCATGAAATGGCGAGTAAAATGCACTGCTAAACTTGTAGGGTAGGGCAAACAGAGACCCGATTAGATCATTTTATATTATGGTTAATTTAAGATGTCAGCAAAATTCTGTCACATTTGTTCAATTTACGTCGCTCCAATTTCAGATAGCGTACTGGGCTAGGCGGCATCTTAAAGCGCGTGGAATGGCGATCAAAATGCACAATTAAACTTCTATGATAGGGCAATCAGAGACCCGATTAGATCACTTTATATTTTGGTTACTATAAGAATTCAGCGAAATTCTATCACATTTGTTCAACTTACGTCGCTCCTATTTCAGATAGCTTATTGGGCTAAGCGGCATCTCAAAGCGCATGAAATGGCGAGTGAAATGCACTATTAAACTTCTAGGGTAGGGCGAACAAAGACCCGATTAGATCATTTTACATTAAGGTGTATATAAGAATTCAGAGAAATTCTATCACATTTGTTCAATTTACGTCGGTCCTATTTCAGATAGCGTAATGGGCTAAGCTGCATCTCAAAGCGCATGAAATGGCGATTAAAATGCGCTGTTAAACTTCTAGGGTAGGGCAAACGGAGACCCGATTAGATCATTTTATATTATGGTTAATTTAAGAATTCAGCCAAATTCTTTCACATTTGTTCAACTTACGTCGCTCCTATTTCAGATAGCGTACTGGGCTAGGCGGAATCTTAAAGCGCGTGGATTGGCGAGTAAAATGCACTATTAAACTTCTATGATAGGGCAATCAGAGACCCGATTAGATCATTTTATATTTTGGTTAATATAAGAATTCAGCGAAATTCTATCACAATTGTTCTATTTACGTCGCTCCTATTTCAGATAGCGTATTGGGCTAAGCGGCATCTCAAAGCGCATGAAATGGCGAGTGAAATGCACTATTAAACTTCTAGGGTAGGGCGAACAGAGACCCGATTGGATCATTTTACATTAAGGTTAATATAAGTATTCAGGGATATTCTATCACATTTGTTCAATTTACGTCGCTCCTATTTCAGATAGCGTATTGGGCTAAGCGGCATCTCAAAGCGCATGAAATGGCGAGTAAAATGCACTGTTAAACTTCTAGGGTAGGGCAAACAGAGACCCGATTAGATCATTTTATATTACGGTTAATATAAGAATTCAGCGTAATTCTATCACATTTGTTCAACTTACGTCGCTCCTATTGCAGATAGCGTACTGGGCTAGGCGGCATATTAAAGCGCGTGGAATGGCGAGTAAAATGCACTCTTAAACTTCTATGATAGGGCAATCAGAGACCCGATTAGATCATTTTATATTTTGGTTAATATAAGAATTCAGCGAAATTCTATCACATTTGTTTAATTTACGTCGCTCCTATTTCAAATAGCGTATTGTGCTAAGCTGCATCTCAAAGCGCAAGAAATGGCGAGTAAAATGCACTATTAAACTTCTAGGGTAGGGCAATCAGAGACCTGATTAGATCATTTTATATTATGGTTAATTTAAGAATTCAGCAAAATTCTATCACATTTGTTCAATTTACGTCGGTCCTATTTCAGATAGCGTAATGGGCTAAGCTGCATCTCAAAGCGCATGAAATGGCGATTAAAATGCGCTGTTAAACTTCTAGGGTAGGGCAAACGGAGACCCGATTAGATCATTTTATATTATGGTTAATTTAAGAATTCAGCCAAATTCTTTCACATTTGTTCAACTTACGTCGCTCCTATTTCAGATAGCGTACTGGGCTAGGCGGAATCTTAAAGCGCGTGGATTGGCGAGTAAAATGCACTATTAAACTTCTATGATAGGGCAATCAGAGACCCGATTAGATCATTTTATATTTTGGTTAATATAAGAATTCAGCGAAATTCTATCACAATTGTTCTATTTACGTCGCTCCTATTTCAGATAGCGTATTGGGCTAAGCGGCATCTCAAAGCGCATGAAATGGCGAGTGAAATGCACTATTAAACTTCTAGGGTAGGGCGAACAGAGACCCGATTGGATCATTTTACATTAAGGTTAATATAAGTATTCAGGGATATTCTATCACATTTGTTCAATTTACGTCGCTCCTATTTCAGATAGCGTATTGGGCTAAGCGGCATCTCAAAGCGCATGAAATGGCGAGTAAAATGCACTGTTAAACTTCTAGGGTAGGGCAAACAGAGACCCGATTAGATCATTTTATATTACGGTTAATATAAGAATTCAGCGTAATTCTATCACATTTGTTCAACTTACGTCGCTCCTATTGCAGATAGCGTACTGGGCTAGGCGGCATATTAAAGCGCGTGGAATGGCGAGTAAAATGCACTCTTAAACTTCTATGATAGGGCAATCAGAGACCCGATTAGATCATTTTATATTTTGGTTTATATAAGAATTCAGCGAAATTCTATCACATTTGTTTAATTTACGTCGCTCCTATTTCAAATAGCGTATTGCGCTAAGCTGCATCTCAAAGCACAAGAAATGGCGAGTAAAATGCACTATTACACTTCTAGGGTAGGGCAATCAGAGACCTGATTAGATCATTTTATATTATGGTTAATTTAAGAATTCAGCGTAATTCTATCACATTTGTTCAATTTACGTCGCTCCTATTTCAGATAGCGTATTGGGCTAAGCGGCATCTCAAAGCGCAAGAAATGACGAGTAAAATGCACTAATAAACTTCCAGGGTAGGGCAAACAGAGACCCGATTAGATCATTTCATATTATGGTTAATTTAAGAATTCAGCGAAATTCTATCACATTTGTTCAATTTACATCGCTCCTATTTCAGATAGCGTATTCGGCTAAGCGGCATCTCAATGCGCATGAAATGGCGAGTAAAATGCACTGTTAAACTTCCACGATAAGGCAAACGGAGACCCGATTAGACCATTTTATATTACGGTTAATACAAGAATTCAGCGTAATTCTATCACATTTGGTCAACTTACGTCGCTCCTATTTCAAATAGCGTATTGGGCTAAGCTGCATCTCAAAGCGCAAGAAATGGCGAGTAAAATGCACTATTAAACTTCTAGGGTAGGGCAATCAAAGACCTGATTAGATCATTTTATATTATGGTTAATTTAAGAATTCAGCGTAATTCTATCACATGTGTTCAATTTACGTCGCTCCTATTTCAGATAGCTTATTGGGCTAAGCGGCATCTCAAAGCGCATGAAATGACGAGTGAAATGCACTATTAAACTTCTAGGGTAGGGCGAACAAAGACCCGATTAGATCATGTTACATTACGGTTAATATATGAATTCAGCGAAATTCTATCACATTTGTTCAATTTACGTCGCTCCTATTTCAGATAGCGTATTGGGCTAAGCTGCATCTCAAAGCGCAAGAAATGGCGAGTGAAATGCACTATTAAACTTCTAGGATAGGGCGAACAAAGACCCGATTAGATCATTTTACATTAAGGTTAATATAAGAATTCAGCGAAATTCTATCACATTTGTTCTATTTACGTCGCTACTATTTCAGATAGCGGATTGGGCTAAGCGGCATCTGAAAGCGCATGAAATGGCGAGTAAAACGCTCTATTAAACTTCTGGGGTAAGGCAAACAGATACCCGATTAGATCATATTATATTACGGTTAATATAAGAATTCAGCGTAATTCTATCACATTTGTTCAACATACGTCGCTCCTATTTCAGATAGCGTATTGGGCTAAGCGGCATCTTAAAGCGCGTGGAATGGTGAGCAAAATGCACTATTAAACTTCAATGATAGGGCAATCAGAGACCCGATTAGACCATTTTATATTTGGTTTAATATAAGATTTCAGGGAAATTCTATCACATTTGTTCAATTTACGTCGCTCCTACTTCAGATAGCGTATTGGGCTAAGCGGCATCTCAAAGCGCAAGAAATGACGAGTAAAATGCACTAATAAACTTCTAGGGTAGGGCAAACAGAGTCCCGATTAGATCATTTTATATTATGGTTAATTAAAGAATTCAGCAAAATTCTATCACATTTGTGCAATTTACATCGCTCCTATTTCAGGTAGCGTATTGGGCTAACCGGCATCTCATGGCGCATGAAATGACGAGTCAAATGCACCATTAAACTTCTGGGGTAGGGCAAACAGAGACCCGATTAGATCATTTTGTATTATGGTAAATGTAAGAATTCTGCGAAATTCTATCACATTTGTTCAATTTACGTCGCTCGTATTTGAGATAGCGTACTGGGCTAGGCGGCATCTTAAAGCGCGTGGAGTGGCGAGTAAAATGCACTATTAAACTTCTATGATAGGGCAATCAGAGGCCGATTAGATCATTTTATATTATGGTTAATTTTAGAATTCAGCGAAATTCTATCACGTTTGTTCAATTTACATCGCTCCTATTTCAGATAGCGTATTGGGCTAAGCGGCATCTCAATGCGCATGAAATGGCGAGTAAAATGCACTGTTAAACTTCTAGGATAAGGCAAACGGAGACCCGATTAGACCATTTTATATTACGGTTAATACAAGAATTCAGCGTAATTCTATCACATTTGGTCAACTTACGTCGCTCCTATTTCAGATAGCGTACTGGGCTAGGCGGCATATTAAAGCGCGTGGAATGGCGAGTAAAATGCACTCTTAAACTTCTATGATAGGGCAATCAGAGACCCGATTAGATCATTTTATATTTTGGTTAATATAAGAATTGAGCGAAATTCTACCACATTTGTTCAATTTACGTCGCTCCTATTTCAGACAGCGTATTGGGCTAAGCGGCATCTCAGAGCGTATGAAATGACGAGTGAAATGCACTATTAAACTTGTAGGATAGGGCGAACAAAGACCCGATTAGATCATTTTACATTAAGGTTAATATAAGAATTCAGCGAAATTCTATCACATTTGTTCTATTTACGTCGCTCCTACTTCAGATAGCGTATTGGGCTACGCGGCATCTCAAAGCGCATGAAATGTCGAATAAAATGCACTATTAAACTTCTAGGCTAGGGCGAACAGAGACCCGATTAGATCATTTTATATTATGGTTAATTTAAGAATTCAGCGAAATTCTATCACATTTGTGCAATTTACATCGCTCCTATTTCAGGTAGCGTATTGGGCTAAGCGGCATCTCATGGCGCATGAAATGACGAGTCAAATGCACTATTAAACTTCTGGGGTAGGGCAAACAGAGACCCGATTAGATCATTTTGTATTATGGTAAATTTAAGAATTCAGCGAAATTCTATCACATTTGTTCAATTTACGTCGCTCGTATTTCAGATAGCGTATTGTGCTAAGCGGCATCTCAAAGCGCATTAAATGTCGAATAAAATGCACTATTAAACTTCTAGGCTAGGGCGAACAGAGACCCGATTAGATCTTTTTACATTATGGTTAATATAAGAATTCAGGGAAATTCTATCACATTTGTTCAATTTACGTCGCTCCTATTTCAGGTAGCGTATTGGGCTAAGCGGCATCTTAAAGCGCGTGGAATGGTGAGTAAAATGCACTATTAAACTTCTAGGGTAGGGCGAACAGAGACCCGATTAGATCATTTTTCATTAAGATTAATATAAGAATTCAGCGAAATTCTATCACATTTGCTCAATTTACGTCGCTCATATTTCAGGTAGCGTATTGGGATAAGCGGCATCTCAAAGCGCAAGAAATGGCGAGTGAAACGCACTATTAAACTTCTAGGGTAGGGCACACAGAGACCCGATTAGATCATTTTATATTATGGTTAATTTAAGAATTCAGCGAAATTCTATCACATTTCTTTAATTTACGTCGCTCCTATTTCAGATAGCGTATTGGGCTAAGCGGCATCTCAAAGCGCATGAAATGGCGAGTAAAATGCATTATTAAACTTCTATGATACGGCAATCAGAGACCCGATTAGATCATTCTATATTTTGGTTAATATAAGAATTCAGCGATATTCTATCACATTTGTTCAATTTACGTCGCTCCTATTTCAGATAGCGTGTTGGGCTAGGCGGCATCTTAAAGCGCGTGGAATGGCGAGTGAAATGCACTATTAAACTTCTAGGGTAGGGCGAACAGAGACCCGATTAGATCATTTTATATTACGGTTAATATAAGAATTCAGCGTAATTCTATCACATTTGTTCAACTTACGTCGCTCCTATTTCAGATAGCGTATTGGGCTAAGCGGCATCTCAAAGCACATGAAATGGCGAGTAAAATGCGCTATTAGACTTCTATGGTAGGGCGAACAGAGACCCGATTACATCATTTTATATTACGGTTAATTTAAGAATTCAGCAAAATTCTATCACATTTGTTCAATTTACGTCGTTCCTATTTCAGATAGCGTAATGTGCTAGGCGGCATCTTAAAGCGCGTGGAATGGCGAGTGAAATGCACTATTAAACTTCTAGAGTAGGGCGAACAGAGACCCGATTAGATCATTTTATATTTTGGTTAATACAAGAATTCAGCGAAATTCTATCACATTGGTCAATTTACGTCGCTCCTATTTCAGATATCTTATTGGCCTAAGCGGCATCTCAAAGCGCATGAAATGACGAGTGAAATGCACTATTAAACTTCTAGGGTAGGGCGAACGGAGACCCGATTAGATCATTTTACATTAAGGTTAATATAAGAATTCAGCGAAATTCTATCACATTTGTTCAATTTACGTTGTTGATATTTCAGATAGCGTATTGGGCTAAGCGGCATCTCAAAGCGCCAGAAATGGCGAGTAAAATGCACTATTACACTTCTAGGGTAGGGCATACAGAGACCCTTTTAGATCATTTTATATTATGGTTAATTTAAGAATTCAGCGACATTCTATCACATTTGTTCAATTCACGTCGCTCCTATTTCAGATAGCGTATTGGGCTAAGCGGCATCTCAAAGCGCATGAAGTGATGAGTAAAATGCACTATTATACTTCTAGGGTAAGGCAAACAGAGACCCGATTAGATCATTTTATATTACGGTTAATGTAAGAATTCAGCGTAATTCTATCACATTTGTTCAACTTACGTCGCTCCTATTTCAGATAGCGTACTGGGCAAACCGGCATCTCAAAGCGCATGTAATGGCGAGTATAATGCACTATTAAACTTCTAGGATAAGGCAAACAGAGACCCGATTAGATCATTTTATGTTACGGTTAATATAAGAATGCAGCGTAATTCTATCACATTTGTTCAATTTACGTCGCTCCTATTTCAGATAGCGTACTGGGCTAGGCGGCATATTAAAGTGCGTGGAATGGCGAGTAAAATGCACTATTTAACTTCTATGATAGGGCAATCAGAGACCCGATTAGATCATTTTATATTATGGTTAATTTAAGAATTCAGCGAAATTCAATCACATTTGTTCAATTTACGTCGCTCTTATTTCAGATAGCGTATTGGGCTAGGCGGCATCTTAAAGCGCGTGGAATGCCGAGTAGAATGCACTATTAACCTTTTATGATAGGGCGATCAGAGACCCGACTAGATCATTTTATATTTTGTTTAATATAAGATTTCAGGGAAATTCTATCACATTTGTTCAATTTACGTCGCTCCTATTTCAGATAGCGTATTCAGCTAAGCGGCATCTCAAAGCGCATGCAATGGCGAATAAAATGCACTATTAAACTTCTAGGCTAGGGCGAGCAGAGACCCGATTAGTTCATTTTACATTATGGTTAATAAAAGAATTCACCGAAATTCTATCACATTTGTTCAATTTACGTCGCTCCTATTTCAGATAGCGTATTGGGCTAAGCGGCATATCAACGCGCATGAAATGGCGAGTAAAATGCACTATTAAACTTCTAGGGTAAGGCAAACAGAGACCCGATTAGATCATTCTATATTACGGTTAATATAAGAATTCAGAGTAATTCTATCACATTCGTTCAACTTACGTCGCTCCTATTTCAGATAGCGTACTGTGCTAGGCGGCATCTTAAAGCGTGTGGAAGGGCGAGTAAAATGCTCCACTAAACTTCTATGATAGGGCAATCAGAGTCCCGATTAGATCATTTTATATTTGGTTATTATAAGATTTCAGCGAAATTCCATCACATTTGTTCAATTTACGTCGCTCCTATTTCAGATAGCGTATTGGGCTAAGCGGCATCTCAAAGCGCATGATATGACGAGTGAAATGCACTATTAAACTTCTAGGGTAGGGCGAACAGAGACCCGAATAGATCATTTTACATTCAGGTTAATATAAGAATTCAGGGAAATTCTATCACATTTGTTCAATTTACGTCGCTCCTATTTCAGATAGCGTATTGAGCTAAGCGGCATCTCAAAGCGCATGAAATGGCGAGTCAAATGCACTGTTAAACTTCTGGGGTAGGGCAAACAGAGACCCGATTAGATCATTTTATATTATGGTTAATTTAAGATTTCAGCAAAATTCTATCACATTTGTTCAATTTACGTCGTGACTATTTCAGATAGCGTACTGGGCTAGGCGGCATCTTAAAGCGCGTAGAATGGCGAGTAAAATGCTCTACGAAACTTCTATGATAGGGCAATCAGAGACCCGATTAGATCATTTTATATTTTATTTAATATAAGATTTCAGGGAAATTCTATCACATTTGTTCAATTTACGTCGCTCCTATTTCAGATAGCGTATTCAGCTAAGCGGCATCTCAAAGCGCATGCAATGGCGAATAAAATGCACTATTAAACTTCTAGGCTAGGGCGAGCAGAGACCCGATTGGATCATTTTACATTATGGTTAATAAAAGAATTCACCGAAATTCTATCACATTTGTTCAATTTACGTCGCTCCTATTTCAGATAGCGTATTGGGCTAAGCGGCATCTCAACGCGCATGAAATGGCGAGTAGAATGCACTATTAACCTTTTATGTTAGGGCGATCAGAGACCCGACTAGATCATTTTATATTTTGTTTAATATAAGATTTCAGGGAAATTCTATCACATTTGTTCAATTTACGTCGCTCCTATTTCAGATAGCGTATTCAGCTAAGCGGCCTCTCAAAGCGCATGCAATGGCGAATAAAATGCACTATTAAACTTATAGGCTAGGACGAGCAGAGACACGATTAGATCATTTTACGTTATGGTTAATAAAAGAATTCACCGAAATTCTATCACATTTGTTCAATTTAGGACGCTCCTATTTCAGATAGCGTACTGGGCTAAGCGGCATCTCAAAGCGCATGAAATGGCGAGTAAAATGCACTATTAAACTCCTAGGGTAGGGCAAACAGAGACCCGATTAGATCATTTTATATTATGGTTATTAAAAGAATTAAGCGAAATTCTATCACATTTGTTCAATTTACGTCGCTCCTATTTCAGATAGCGTACTAGGCTAGGTGGCATATTAAAGCGCGTGGAATGGCGAGTAAAATGCACTATTTAACTTCTATGATAGGGCAATCAGAGACCCGATTAGATCATTTTATATTATGGTTAATTTAAGAATTCAGCGAAATTCTATCACATTCGTTCAATTTATGTCGCTCCTATTTCAGATAGCGTATTGTGCTAAGCGGCATCTGAAAGCGCATGAAATGGCGAGTAAAATGCACTACTAAACTTCTATGATAGGGCAATCAGAGACCCGATTAGATAATTTTATATTATGGTTAATTTAAGAATTCAGCGAAATTCTATCACATTTGTTCAACTTACGTCACTCCTATTTCAGATAGCGTATTGGGCTAAGCGGCATCTCAAAGCGCATGAAATGGCGAGTATAATGCACTATTAAACTTCTAGGATAAGGCAAACAGAGACCCGATTAGATCATTTTATATTACGGTTAATATAAGAATGCAGCGTAATTCTATCACATATGTTCAACTTTCGTCGCTTCTATTTCAGATAGCCTACAGGACTAGGCGGCTTCTTAAAGCGCGTGGAATGGCGAGTAAAATGCACTACTAAACTTCTATGATAGGGCAATCAGAGACCCGATTAGATCATTTTACATTATGGTTAATAAAAGACTTAAGGGAAATTCTATCACATTTGTTCAACTTATGTCGTTCCTATTTCAGTTAGCGTACTGGGCTAGGCGGCATCTTAAAGCGCGTGGAATGGCGAGTAGAATGCACTGTTAAACTTCTAGGGTAGGGCAAACAGAGACCCGATTAGATCAGTTTATACTATGGTTAATTTAAGAATTCAGCGAAATTCTATCACATTTGTTCAACTTACGTCACTCCTATTTCAGATAGCGTATTGGGCTAAGCGGCATCTCAAAGCGCATGAAATGGCGAGTATAATGCACTACTAAACTTCTATGATAGGGCAATCAGAGACCCGATTAGATAATTATATATTATGGTTAATTTAAGAATTCAGCGAAATTCTATCACATTTGTTAAACTTACGTCGCTCCTATTTCAGATAGCGTACTGGGCTAGGCGGCATCTCAAAGCGCATGAAGTGACGAGTGAAATGCACTATTAAACTTCTAGGGTAGGGCAAACAGAGACCCGATCAGATCATTTTATATTATGGTTAATTTAAGAATTCAACGAAATTCTATCACATTTGTTCAATTTACATCGCTCATATTTCAGATAGCGTATTGGGCAAAGCGGCATCTCAAAGCGCATGAAATGTCGAATAAAATGCACTATTAAACTTCTAGGCTAGGGCAAACAGAGACCCGATTACATCATTTTAAATTATGGTTAATAAAAGAATTCAGCGAAATTCTATCACATTTGTTCAATTTACATCGCTCCTATTTCAGATAGCGTACTGGGCTAGACGGCATCTTAAAGCGCGTGGAAGGGCGAGTAAAATGCACTACTAAACTTCTATGATAGGGCAATCAGAGCCCCAATTAGATCATTTTATATTTTGTTCAATATAATGTTTCAGGGAAATTCTATCACATTTGTTCAATTTACGTCGCTCCTATTTCAGATAGCGTATTGGGCTAAGCGGCATCTCAAAGCGCATAAAATGGCGAAAAAAATGCACCATTAAACTTCTAGGCTAGGGCGAACGGAGACCCGATTAGATCATTTTACATTATGGTTAATAAAAGAATTCAGATCATTTTATATTATGGTTAATTTAAGAATTCAACGAAATTCTATCACATTCGTTCAATTTACGTCGCTCCTATTTCAGATAGCGTATTGGGCAAAGCGGCATCTCAAAGCGCATAAAATGGCGAAAAAAATGCACCATTAAACTTCTAGGCTAGGGCGAACGGAGACCCGATTAGATCATTTTACATTATGGTTAATAAAAGAATTCAGATCATTTTATATTATGGTTAATTTAAGAATTCAACGAAATTCTATCACATTTGTTCAATTTACATCGCTCCTATTTCAGATAACGTATTGGGCTAAACTGCCTCTCACAGCGCACGAAATGACGAGTAAAATGCACTACTAAACTTCTATGATAGGGCAATCAGAGACCCGATTAGATCATTTTATATTTTGTTTAATATAAGATTTCAAGGAAATTCTATCATATTTGTTCAATTTACGTCGCTCGTATTTCAGATAGCGTAATGAGCTAAGCGGCATCTCAAAGCGCATGAAATGGCGAATAAAATGCACTATTCAACTTCTAGGCTAGGGCGAACAGAGACCGGATTAGATCATTTTACATTATGGTTAATAAAAGAATTCAGCGAAATTCTATCACATTTGTTCAATTTACGTCTCTCCTATTTCAAATAGCGTAGTGGGTTAAGCGGCATCGCAAAGCGCATGAAATGGCGAGTGAAATGCACTATTAAACATCTAGGGTAAGGCAAAGAGAGACCCGATCAGATCATTTTATATTACGGTTAATATAAGAATTCAGCGAAATCCTATCACGTTTGTTCAATTTACGTCGCTCCTACTTCAGATAGCGTATTGGGCTAAGCGGCATCTCAAAGCGCATGAAATGGCGAATAAAATGCACGATTAAACTTCTCGGCTACGGCGAACAGAGACCCGATTAGATCATTTTATATTATGGTTAATTTAAGGATTCAGCAAAATTCTATCACATTTGTTCAATTTACGTCGCTCCTATTTTAGTTAGCGTACTGGGCTAGGCGGTAATTTAAAGCGCGTGGAATGGCGAGTAAAATGCACTATTAAACCTCTAGGCTAGGGCGAACAGAGACCAGATTAGATCATTTTACATTATGGTTCATAAAAGAATTCAGCGAAATTCTATCACATTTGTTCAACTTACGTCGTTCCTATTTCAGATAGCGTATTGGGCTAAGCGGCATATCAAAGCGCATGAAATGGCGAGTGAAATGCACTATTAGACTTCTATGGTAGGGCGATCAGAGACCCGATTAGATCATTTTACATTAAGGTTAATATAAGAATTCACGGAAATTCTATCACATTTGTGCAATTTACGTCGCTCCTATTTCAGATAGCGTATTGGGCTATGCGACATCTCAATGCACATGCAATGGCGAGTAAAATGCACTATTAAGCTTCTAGGGTAGGGCAAACAGAGACCCGATTAGATCATTTTATATTACGGTTAATATAAGATTTCAGGGAAATTCTATCACATTTGTTCAATTTACGTCGCTCCTATTTCAGATGGCGTATTGGGCTAAGCGGCATCTCGAAGCGCATGAAATGGCGAGTATAATGCACTATTAAACATCTAGGATAAGGCAAACAGAGACCCGATTAGATCATTTTATATTACGGTTAATATAAGTATGCAGCGTAATTCTATCACATTTGTTCAACTTACGTCGCTCCTATTTCAGATAGCGTACTGGGCTAGGCGGCATCTCAAAGCGCATGAAATGGCGAGCAAAATGCACTATTAAACTTTTAGGGTAGGACAAACAGAGACCCGATTACATCATTTTATATTATGGTTAATTTAAGAATTCAGCGAAATTCTATCACATTTGTTCAATTTACGTCGCTCCTATTTCAGATAGCGTATTGGGCTAAGCGGCATTTCAAAGCGCATGAAATGGCGAGTAAAATGCACTATTAAACTTCTACGGTAGGGCAAACAGAGACCCGATTAGATCATTTTATATTATGGTTAATTTAAGAATTCAGCAAAATTCTATCACATTTGTTCAATTTACGTCGCTGATATTTCAGATAGCGTATTGGGCTAAGCGGCATCTCAAAGCGCATGAAATGGCGAATAAAATGCAGTATTAAACTGCTAGGGTATGGCAGACAGAGACTCGATTTGATCATTTTATATTATGGTTAATTTAAGAATTCAACGAAATTCTATCACACTTGTTCAATTTACGTCGTTCCTATTTCAGATAGCGTACTGGTCTAGACGGCATCTGAAAGCGCGTGGAATGGCGAGTAAAATGCCCTATGAAACTTCTATGATAGGGCAATAAGAGACCCGATTAGATCATTTTATATTTTGGTTAATATAAGGATTCAGCGAAATTCTATCACATTTGTTCAATTTACGTCGCTCCTATTTCAGATAGCGTACTGGGCTAGGCGTCATCTTAAAGCGCGCGGAATGGCGAGTAAAATGCACTATTAAACTTCTATGACAGGGCAATCAGAGACCCGATTAGATCATTTTATATTTTGGTTAATATAAGGATTCAGGGAAATTCTATCACATTTGTTCAATTTACGTCGCTCCTATTTCAGATAGCGTACTGGGTTAGGCGGCATCTTAAAGCGCATGAAATGGCGAGTAAAATGCACTATTAAACTTCTAGGGTAGGACAAACAGAGACCCGATTAGATCATTTTATATTATGCTTAATTTAAGAATTCAGCAAAATTCTATCACATTTGTTCAATTTACGTCGCTCCTATTTGAGATAGCGTACTGGGCTAGGCGGCAACTTAAAGCGCGTGGAATGGCGAGTAAAATGCACTATTAAACTTCTATGATAGGGCAATCAGTGACCCGATTAGATCATTTTATATTATAGTTAATTTAAGAATTCAGCGAAATTCTATCACATTTGTTCAATTTACGTCGCTCCTATTTCAGATAGCGTATTTGGATAAGCGGCATCTCAAAGCGCATGAAATGGCGAGTAAAATGCAATACTAAACTTCTAGGATAAGGCAAACAGAGACCCGATTAGATCATTTTATATTACGGTTAATATAAGAATTAAGCGTAATTCTATCACATTTGTTCAACTTACGTCGCTCCTATTTTAGATAGCGTACTGGGCTAGGCGGCATCTTAAAGCGCGTGGAATGGCGAGTAAAATGCACTACTAAACTTCTATGATAGGGCAATCAGAGACCCGATTAGATCATTTTATATTTTGTTTAATATAAGACTTCAGGGAAATTCTATCACATTTGTTCAATTTACATCGCTCCTATTTCAGATAGGTTACAGTGCTAAGCGGCATCTTAAAGCGCATGAAATGACGAGAGAAATGCACTATCAAACTTCTAGGGTAGGGCGAACAGAGACCCGATTAGATCATTTTACATTAAGGTTAATATAAGAATTCAGCGAAATTCTATCATATTTGTTCAATTTACGTCGCTGATATTTCAGATAGCGTATTGGGCTAAGCGGCATCTCAAAGCGCATAAAATGGCGAATAAAATGCACTATTAAACTTCTAGGGTATGGCAGACAGAGACCCGATTTGATCATTTTATATTATGGTTAATTTAAGAATTCAACGAAATTCTATCACATTTGTTCAATTTACGTCGCTCCTATTTCAGATAGCGTACTGGGCTAGGCGTCATCTTAAAGCCCGTGGAATGGCGAGTAAAATGCACTATTAAACTTCTAGGGTAGGGCGAACAGAGACTCGATTAGATCAGTTTACATTAATGTTAATATGAGAAATCAGCGAAATTCTATCACATTTGTTCAATTTACGTCGCTCCTATTTCAGATAGCTTATTGGGCTAAGCGGCATCTCAAAGCGCATGAAATGTCGAGTGAAATGCACTATTAAACTTCTAGGGTAGGGCGAACAGAGACTCGATTAGATCATTTTATATTATGGTTAATTTAAGAATTCAGCGAAATTCTATCACATTTGTTCAATTTACGTCGCTCCCATTTCAGATGGCGTATTGGGCTACGCGGCATCTCAAAGCGCATGAAATGGCGAGTACAATGCACTATTAAACTTCTAGGGTAAGGCAAACAGAGACCCGGTTAGATCATTTTATATTACGGTTAATATAAGAATTCAGCGTAATTCTATCACATTCGTTCTACTTACGTCGCTCCTATTTCAGGTAGCGTACTGGGCTAGACGGCATCTCATAGCGCGTGGAAGGGCGAGTAAAATGCACTACTAAACTTCTATGATAGGGCAATCAGAGTCCCGTTTAGATCATTTTATATTTTGTTTAATATAAGATTTCAGGGAAATTCTATCACATTTGTTCAATTTACGTCGCTCCTATTTCAGATAGCGTATTGGGCTAGACGGTATCTTAAAGCGCCTGGAAGGGCGAGTAAAATGCACTACTAAACTTCTATGATAGGGCAATCAGAGCCCCAATTTGATCATTTTATATTTTGTTCAATATAAGATTTCAGGGAAATTCTATCACATTTGTTCAATTTACGTCGCTCCTATTTCAGATAGCGTATTGGGCTAAGCGGCATCTTAAAGCGCATGAAATGGCGAATAAAATGCACCATTAAACTTCTAGGCTAGGGCTAACGGAGACCCGATTAGATCATTTTATATTTTGGTTAATACAAGAATTCAGCGAAATTCTATCACATTTGTTCAATTTACGTCGCTCCTATTTCAGATAGCGTATTGGGCTAAGCGGCATATCAAGGCGCACGAAATGACGAATAAAATGCACTATTAAGCTTCTACGCTAGGGCGAAGAGAGACCCGATTAGATCATTTAACATTATGGCTAATAAAAGAATTCAGCGAAATTCTATAACATTTGTTCAATTTACATTTCTCCCATTTCAGATAGCGTATTGGGCTAAGCGGCATCTCAAAGCGCATGAAATGACGAATAAAATGCGCTATTAAGCTTCTACGCTAGGGCGAACAGAGACCCGATTAGATCATTTTATATTACGGTTAATATAAGAATGCAGCGTAATTCTGTCACATTTGTTCAACTTACGTCGCTCCTATTTCAGATAGCGTACTGGGCTGGGCGGCATCTTAAAGCGCGTGGAAGGGCGAGTAAAATGCACTACTAAACTTCTATGATAGGGCAATCAGAGAGCCGATTAGATCATTTTATATTTTGGTTAATATAAGAATTCAGCGAAATTCTATCACATTTATTCAATTTACGTCGCTCCTATTTCAGATTGCGTATTGGGCTAAGCGGCATCTCAAAGCGCATGAAATGACGAGTGAAAGGCACTATTAAACTTCTAGGGTTGGGCGAACAAAGACCCGATTAGATCATTTTACATTAAGGTTAATATAAGAATTCAGGCAAATTCTATCACATTTGTTTAATTTACGTCGCTCCTATTTAAGATAGCTTATTGGGCTAAGCGGCATCTCAAAGCGCATGAAATGTCGAATGAAATGCACTATTAAACTTCTAGGGTAGGGCGAACAGAGACTCGATTAGATCATTTTATATTATGGTTAATTTAAGAATTCAGCGAAATTCTATCACATTTGTTCAATTTACGCCGCTCCCATTTCAGATAGCGTACTGGGCTAGACGGCATCTTAAAGCGCATGAAATGGCGAGTACAATGCACTATTAAACTTCTAGGGTAAGGCAAACAGAGCCCCAATTAGATCATTTTATGTTTTGTTCAATATAAGATTTCAGGGAAATTCTATCACATTTGTTCAATTTACGTCGCTCCTATTTCAGATAGCGTATTGGGCTAGACGGTATCTTAAAGCGCCTGGAAGGGCGAGTAAAATGCACTACTAAACTTCTATGATAGGGCAATCAGAGCCCCAATTTGATCATTTTATATTTTGTTCAATATAAGATTTCAGGGAAATTCTATCACATTTGTTCAATTTACGTCGCTCCTATTTCAGATAGCGTATTGGGCTAAGCGGCATCTTAATGCGCATGAAATGGCGAATAAAATGCACCATTAAACTTCTAGGCTAGGGCGAACGGAGACCCGATTAGATCATTTTACATTAAGGTTAATATAAGAATTCAGGGAAATCCTATCACGCTTGTTCAATTTACCTCGCTCCTATTTCAGATAGCGTATTGGGCTAAGCGGCATATCAAGGCGCACGAAATGACGAATAAAATGCACTATTAAGCTTCTACGCTAGGGCGAAGAGAGACCCGATTAGATCATTTAACATTATGGTTAATAAAAGAATTCAGCGAAATTCTATAACATTTGTTCAATTTACATTTCTCCCATTTCAGATAGCGTATTGGGCTAAGCGGCATCTCAAAGCGCATGAAATGACGAATAAAATGCGCTATTAAGCTTCTACGCTAGGGCCAACAGAGACCCGATTAGATCATTTTATATTACGGTTAATATAAGAATGCAGCGTAATTCTGTCACATTTGTTCAACTTACGTCGCTCCTATTACAGATAGCGTACTGGGCTGGGCGGCATCTTAAAGCGCGTGGAAGGGCGAGTAAAATGCACTACTAAACTTCTATGATAGGGCAATCAGAGAGCCGATTAGATCATTTTATATTTTGGTTAATATAAGAATTCAGCGAAATTCTATCACATTTATTCAATTTACGTCGCTCCTATTTCAGATAGCTTATTGGGCTAAGCGGCATCTCAAAGCTCATGAAATGTCGAGTGAAATGCACTATTAAACTTCTAGGGTAGGGCGAACAGAGACTCGATTAGATCATTTTATATTATGGTTAATTTAAGAATTCAGCGAAATTCTATCACATTTGTTCAATTTACGTCGCTCCCATTTCAGATAGCGTACTGGGCTAGACGGCATCTTAAAGCGCATGAAATGGCGAGTACAATGCACTATTAAACTTCTAGGGTAAGGCAAACAGAGCCCCAATTAGATCATTTTATATTTTGTTCAATATAAGATTTCAGGGAAATTCTATCACATTTGTTCAATTTACGTCGCTCCCATTTCAGATAGCGTACTGGGCTAGACGGCATCTTAAAGCGCATGAAATGGCGAGTACAATGCACTATTAAACTTCTAGGGTAAGGCAAACAGAGCCCCAATTAGATCATTTTATATTTTGTTCAATATAAGATTTCAGGGAAATTCTATCACATTTGTTCAATTTACGTCGCTCCTATTTCAGATAGCGTATTGGGCTAAGCGGCATATCAAGGCGCACGAAATAACGAATAAAATGCACTATTAAGCTTCTACGCTAGGGCAGAAGAGAGACCCGATTAGATCATTTAACATTATGGTTAATAAAAGAATTCAGCGAAATTCTATAACATTTGTTCAATTTACATTTCTCCGATTTCAGATAGCGTATTGGGCTAAGCGGCATCTCAAAGCGCATGAAATGACGAATAAAATGCGCTATTAAGCTTCTACGCTAGGGCGAACAGAGACCCGATTAGATCATTTTATATTACGGTTAATATAAGAATTCAGCGTAATTCTGTCACATTTGTTCAACTTACGTCGCTCCTATTTCAGATAGCGTACTGAGCAGGGCGGCATCTTAAAGCGCGTGGAAGGGCGAGTAAAATGCACTACTAAACTTCTATGATAGGGCAATCAGAGAGCCGATTAGATCATTTTATATTTTGGTTAATATAAGAATTCAGCGAAATTCTATCACATTTATTCAATTTACGTCGCTCCTATTTCAGATTGCGTATTGGGCTAAGCGGCATCTCAAAGCGCATGAAATGACGAGTGAAAGGCACTATTAAACTTCTAGGGTTGGGCGAACAAAGACCCGATTAGATCATTTTACATTAAGGTTAATATAAGAATTCAGGCAAATTCTATCACATTTGTTTAATTTACGTCGCTCCTATTTAAGATAGCTTATTGGGCTAAGCGGCATCTCAAAGCGCATGAAATGTCGAATGAAATGCACTATTAAACTTCTAGGGTAGGGCGAACAGAGACTCGATTAGATCATTTTATATTATGGTTAATTTAAGAATTCAGCGAAATTCTATCACATTTGTTCAATTTACGCCGCTCCCATTTCAGATAGCGTACTGGGCTAGACGGCATCTTAAAGCGCATGAAATGGCGAGTACAATGCACTATTAAACTTCTAGGGTAAGGCAAACAGAGCCCCAATTAGATCATTTTATGTTTTGTTCAATATAAGATTTCAGGGAAATTCTATCACATTTGTTCAATTTACGTCGCTCCTATTTCAGATAGCGTATTGGGCTAGACGGTATCTTAAAGCGCCTGGAAGGGCGAGTAAAATGCACTACTAAACTTCTATGATAGGGCAATCAGAGCCCCAATTTGATCATTTTATATTTTGTTCAATATAAGATTTCAGGGAAATTCTATCACATTTGTTCAATTTACGTCGCTCCTATTTCAGATGGCGTACTGGGCTAGGCGGAATCTTAAAGCGCGTGGAATGGCGAGTAAAATGCACTATTAAACTTCTATGATAGGGCAATCAGAGACCAGATTAGATCATTTTATATTTTGGTTAATACAAGAATTCAGCGTAATTCTATCACATTTGTTCAATTTACGTCGCTCCTATTTCAGATAGCGTATTGGGCTAAGCGGCATCTCAAGGCGCACGAAATGACGAATAAAATGCACTATTAAGCTTCTACGCTAGGGCGAAGAGAGACCCGATTAGATCATTTAACATTATGGTTAATAAAAGAATTCAGCGAAATTCTATAACATTTGTTCAATTTACATTTCTCCCATTTCAGATAGCGTATTGGGCTAAGCGGCATCTCAAAGCGCATGAAATGACGAATAAAATGCGCTATTAAGCTTCTACGCTAGGGCGAACAGAGACCCGATTAGATCATTTTATATTACGGTTAATATAAGAATTCAGCGTAATTCTGTCACATTTGTTCAACTTACGTCGCTCCTATTTCAGATAGCGTATTGGGCTAAGCGGCATCTCAAAGCGCATGAAATGACGAGTGAGAGGCACTATTAAACTTCTAGGGTTGGGCGAACAAAGACCCGATTAGATCATTTTACATTAAGGTTAATATAAGAATTCAGGCAAATTCTATCACATTTGTTTAATTTACGTCGCTCCTATTTAAGATAGCTTATTGGGCTAAGCGGCATCTCAAAGCGCATGAAATGTCGAGTGAAATGCACTATTAAACTTCTAGGGTAGGGCGAACAGAGACTCGATTAGATCATTTTATATTATGGTTAATTTAAGAATTCAGCGAAATTCTATCACATTTGTTCAATTTACGTCGCTCCCATTTCAGAGAGCGTACTGGGCTAGACGGCATCTTAAAGCGCATGAAATGGCGAGTACAATGCACTATTAAACTTCTAGGGTAAGGCAAACAGAGCCCCAATTAGATCATTTTATATTTTGTTCAATATAAGATTTCAGGGAAATTCTATCACATTTGTTCAATTTACGTCGCTCCTATTTCAGATAGCGTATTGGGCTAGACGGTATCTTAAAGCGCCTGGAAGGGCGAGTAAAATGCACTACTAAACTTCTATGATAGGGCAATCAGAGCCCCAATTTGATGATTTTATATTTTGTTCAATATAAGATTTCAGGGAAATTCTATCACATTTGTTCAATTTACGTCGCTCCTATTTCAGATAGCGTATTGGGCTAAGCGGCATCTCAAAGCGCATGAAATGGCGAATAAAATGCACCATTAAACTTCTAGGCTAGGGCGAACGGAGACCCGATTAGATCATTTTACATTATGGTCAATATATGAATTCAGCGAAATTCTATCACATTTGTTCAATTTACATCGCTCCTATTTCAGATAGCGTATTGGGCTAAGCGACATCTCAAAGCGTATGAAATGGCGAATAAAATGCACTATTAAAGTTCTATGATAGGGCGAACAGAGACCCGATTAGATCATTTTACATTAAGGTTAATATAAGAATTCAGCGAAATTCTATCACATTTGTTCAATTTATGTCGCTCCTATTTCAGATAGCTTATTGGGCTAAGCGGCATCTCAAAGCGCATGAAATGTCGAGTGAAATGCACTATTAAACTTCTAGGGTAGGGCGAACAGAGACTCGATTACATCATTTTATATTATGGTTAATTTAAGAATTCAGCGTAATTGTATCACATTTGTTCAACTTACGTCGCTCCTATTTCAGATAGCGTACTGGGCTAGACGGCATCTTAAAGCGCGTGGAAGGGCGAGTAAAGTGCACTACTAAACTTCTATGATAGGGCAATCAGAGTCCCGATTAGATCATTTTATATTTTGTTCAATATAAGATTTCGGGGAAATTCTATCACATTTGTTCAATTTACGTCGCTCCTATTTCAGATAGCGTATTGGGCTAAGCGGCATCTCAAAGCGCATGAAATGGCGAATAAAATGCACCATTAAACTTCTAGGCTAGGGCGAACGGAGACCCGATTAGATAATTTTACATTATGGTTAATAAAAGAATTCAGCGAAATTCTATCACATTTGTTCAATTTACATCGCTCCTATTTCAGATAACGTATTGGGCTAAGCTGCCTCTCACAGCGCACGAAATTACGAGTAAAATGCACTACTAAACTTCTATGATAGGGCAATCAGAGACCCGATTAGATCATTTTATATTTTGTTTAATATAAGATTTCAAGGAAATTCTATCATATTTGTTCAATTTACGTCGCTCGGATTTCAGATAGCGTATTGGGCTAAGCGGCATCTCAAAGCGCATGAAATGGCGAATAAAATGGACTATTAAACTTCTAGGCTAGGGCGAACAGAGACCCGATTAGATCATTTTACATTATGGTTAATAAAAGAATTCAGCGAAATTCTATCACATTTGTTCAATTTACGTCTCTCCTATTTCAGATAGCGTAGTGGGTTAAGCGGCATCGCAAAGCGCATGAAATGGCGAGTGAAATGCACTATTAAACATCTAGGGTAAGGCAAAGAGAGACCCGATCAGATCATTTTATATTACGGTTAATATAAGAATTCAGCGACATCCTATCACGTTTGTTCAATTTACGTCGCTCCTACTTCAGATAGCGTATTGGGCAAAGCGGCATCTCAAAGCGCATGAAATGGCGAATAAAATGCACTATTAAACTTCTCGGCTAGGGCGAACAGAGACCCGATTAGATCATTTTATATTATGGTTAATTTAAGGATTCAGCAAAATTCTATCACATTTGTTCAATTTACGTCGCTCCTATTTTAGATAGCGTACTGGGCTAGGCGGTAACTTAAAGCGCGTGGAATGGCGAGTAAAATGCACTATTAAACCTCTAGGCTAGGGCGAACAGAGACCCGATTAGATCATTTTACATTATGGTTCATAAAAGAATTCAGCGAAATTCTATCACATTTGTTCAACTTACGTCGCTCCTATTTCAGATAGCGTATTGGGCTAAGCGGCATCTCAAAGCGCATGAAATGGCGAGTGAAATGCACTATTAGACTTCTATGGTAGGGCGATCAGAGACCCGATTAGATCATTTTACATTAAGGTTAATATAAGAATTCACGGAAATTCTATCACATTTGTTCAATTTACGTCGCTCCTATTTCAGATAGCGTATTGGGCTATGCGGCATCTCAATGCACATGCAATGGCGAGTAAAATGCACTATTAAGCTTCTAGGGTAGGGCAAACAGAGACCCGATTAGATCATTTTATATTACGGTTAATGTAAGATTTCAGGGAAATTCTATCACATTTGTTCAACTTACGTCGCTCCTATTTCAGATAGCGTACTGGGCTAGGCGGCATCTCAAAGCGCATGAAATGGCGAGTAAAATGCACTATTAAACTTCTAGGATAAGCCAAACAGAGACCCGATTAGATCATTTTATATAACGGTTAATATAAGAATGCAGCGTAATTCTATCACATTTGTTCAATTTACGTCGCTCCTATTTCAGATAGCGTATTCGGCTAAGCGGCATCTCAAAGCGCATGAAGTGGCGAATAAAATTCACTATTAAACTTCTAGGCTAGGGCGAACAGAGACCCGATCAGATCATTTTACATTATGGTTAATAAAAGAATTCAGCGAAATTCTATTACATTTGTTCAACTTACGTCGCTCCTATTTCAGATAGCGTATTGGGCTAAGCGGCATCTCAAAGCGCATGAAATGGCGAGTGAAATGCACCATTAGACTTCTATGGTAAGGCGAACAGAGACCCGATTAGATCATTTTACATTAAGGTTAATATAAGAATTCACGGAAATTCTATTACATTTGTTCAATTTACGTCGCTCCTATTTCAGATAGCGTATTGGGCTATACGGCATCTCAAAGCGCATGAAATGGCGAGTAAAATGCACTATTAAAATTCTGGGGTAAGGCAAACAGGGACCCGGTTATATCATTTTATATTACGGTTAATATAAGAATTCAGCGTAATTCTATCACATTTGTTAAACTTACGTCGCTCGTATTGCAGATAGCGTACTGGGCTAGGCGGCATCTTAAAGCGCGTGGAATGGCGAGTAAAATGCACTATGAAACTTCTATGATAGGGCAATAAGAGACCCGATTAGATCATTTTATATTTTGGTTAATATAAGGATTCCGCGAAATTCTATCACATTTGTTCAACTTACGCCGCTCCTGCTTGAGATAGCGTACTGGACTAGGCGGCAACTTAAAGCGCGTGGAATGGCGAGTAAAATGCAGTACTAAACTTCTATAATAGGGCAATCGGAGTCCCGATTAGATCATTTTATATTTTGTTTAATATAAGATTTCAGGGAAATTCTATCACATTTGTTCAATTTACGTCGCTCCTATTTCAGATAGCGTACTGGGCTAAGCGGCATCTCAAAGCGCATGAAATGTCGAATACAATGCACTATTAAACTTCTAGACTAGGGCAAACAGAGACCCGATTAGATCATTTTACATTAAGGTTAATATAAGAATTCAGGGAAATTCTATCACATTTGTTAAATTTACGTCGCTCCTATTTCAGATAGCGTATTGGGCTAAGCGGCATCTCAAAGCGCATTAAATGGCGAGCAAAATGCACTATTAAACTTCTAGGGTAGGGCAAACAGAGACCCGATAAGATCATTTTATATTATGGTTAATTTAAGAATTCACCGAAACTCTATCACATTTGTTCAATTTACCTCGCTCCTATTTCAGATAGCGTACTGGGCTAAGCGGCATCTCAAAGCGCATGAAATAACGAGAGAAATGCACCATTAAACTTCTTGGGTAGGGCGAACAGAGACCCGATTACACCATTTTATATTATGGTTAATTTAAGAATTCGGAAAAATTCTATCACGTTTGTTCAATTTACGTCGCTCCTATTTCAGATGGCGTACTGGGCTAGGCGGAATCTTAAAGCGCGTGGAATGGCGAGTAAAATGCACTATTAAACTTCTATGATAGGGCAATCAGAGACCAGATTAGATCATTTTATATTTTGGTTAATACAAGAATTCAGCGTAATTCTATCACATTTGTTCAATTTACGTCGCTCCTATTTCAGATAGCGTATTGGGCTAAGCGGCATCTCAAGGCGCACGAAATGACGAATAAAATGCACTATTAAGCTTCTACGCTAGGGCGAAGAGAGACCCGATTAGATCATTTAACATTATGGTTAATAAAAGAATTCAGCGAAATTCTATAACATTTGTTCAATTTACATTTCTCCCATTTCAGATAGCGTATTGGGCTAAGCGGCATCTCAAAGCGCATGAAATGACGAATAAAATGCGCTATTATGCTTCTACGCTAGGGCGAACAGAGACCCGATTAGATCATTTTATATTACGGTTAATATAAGAATTCAGCGTAATTCTGTCACATTTGTTCAACTTACGTCGCTCCTATTTCAGATAGCGTATTGGGCTAAGCGGCATCTCAAAGCGCATGAAATGACGAGTGAGAGGCACTATTAAACTTCTAGGGTTGGGCGAACAAAGACCCGATTAGATCATTTTACATTAAGGTTAATATAAGAATTCAGGCAAATTCTATCACATTTGTTTAATTTACGTCGCTCCTATTTAAGATAGCTTATTGGGCTAAGCGGCATCTCAAAGCGCATGAAATGTCGAGTGAAATGCACTATTAAACTTCTAGGGTAGGGCGAACAGAGACTCGATTAGATCATTTTATATTATGGTTAATTTAAGAATTCAGCGAAATTCTATCACATTTGTTCAATTTACGTCGCTCCCATTTCAGAGAGCGTACTGGGCTAGACGGCATCTTAAAGCGCATGAAATGGCGAGTACAATGCACTATTAAACTTCTAGGGTAAGGCAAACAGAGCCCCAATTAGATCATTTTGTATTTTGTTCAATATAAGATTTCAGGGAAATTCTATCACATTTGTTCAATTTACGTCGCTCCTATTTCAGATAGCGTATTGGGCTAGACGGTATCTTAAAGCGCCTGGAAGGGCGAGTAAAATGCACTACTAAACTTCTATGATAGGGCAATCAGAGCCCCAATTTGATCATTTTATATTTTGTTCAATATAAGATTTCAGGGAAATTCTATCACATTTGTTCAATTTACGTCGCTCCTATTTCAGATAGCGTATTGGGCTAAGCGGCATCTCAAAGCGCATGAAATGGCGAATAAAATGCACCATTAAACTTCTAGGCTAGGGCGAACGGAGACCCGATTAGATCATTTTACATTATGGTCAATATATGAATTCAGCGAAATTCTATCACATTTGTTCAATTTACATCGCTCCTATTTCAGATAGCGTATTGGGCTAAGCGACATCTCAAAGCGTATGAAATGGCGAATAAAATGCACTATTGAAGTTCTATGATAGGGCGAACAGAGACCCGATTAGATCATTTTACATTAAGGTTAATATAAGAATTCAGCGAAATTCTATCACATTTGTTCAATTTATGTCGCTCCTATTTCAGATAGCTTATTGGGCTAAGCGGCATCTCAAAGCGCATGAAATGTCGAGTGAAATGCACTATTAAACTTCTAGGGTAGGGCGAACAGAGACTCGATTAGATCATTTTATATTATGGTTAATTTAAGAATTCAGCGTAATTGTATCACATTTGTTCAACTTACGTCGCTCCTATTTCAGATAGCGTACTGGGCTAGACGGCATCTTAAAGCGCGTGGAAGGGCGAGTAAAGTGCACTACTAAACTTCTATGATAGGGCAATCAGAGTCCCGATTAGATCATTTTATATTTTGTTCAATATAAGATTTCGGGGAAATTCTATCACATTTGTTCAATTTACGTCGCTCCTATTTCAGATAGCGTATTGGGCTAAGCGGCATCTCAAAGCGCATGAAATGGCGAATAAAATGCACCATTAAACTTCTAGGCTAGGGCGAACGGAGACCCGATTAGATAATTTTACATTATTGTTAATAAAAGAATTCAGCGAAATTCTATCACATTTGTTCAATTCACATCGCTCCTATTTCAGATAACGTATTGGGCTAAGCTGCCTCTCACAGCGCACGAAATTACGAGTAAAATGCACTACTAAACTTCTATGATAGGGCAATCAGAGACCCGATTAGATCATTTTATATTTTGTTTAATATAAGATTTCAAGGAAATTCTATCATATTTGTTCAATTTACGTCGCTCGTATTTCAGATAGCGTAATGAGCTAAGCGGTATCTCAAAGCGCATGAAATGGCGAATAAAATGGACTATTAAACTTCTAGGCTAGGGCGAACAGAGACCCGATTAGATCATTTTACATTATGGTTAATAAAAGAATTCAGCGAAATTCTATCACATTTGTTCAATTTACGTCTCTCCTATTTCAGATAGCGTAGTGGGTTAAGCGGCATCGCAAAGCGCATGAAATGGCGAGTGAAATGCACTATTAAACATCTAGGGTAAGGCAAAGAGAGACCCGATCAGATCATTTTATATTACGGTTAATATAAGAATTCAGCGAAATCCTATCACGTTTGTTCAATTTACGTCGCTCCTACTTCAGATAGCGTATTGGGCAAAGCGGCATCTCAAAGCGCATGAAATGGCGAATAAAATGCACTATTAAACTTCTCGGCTAGGGCGAACAGAGACCCGATTAGATCATTTTATATTATGGTTAATTTATGGATTCAGCAAAATTCTATCACATTTGTTCAATTTACGTCGCTCCTATTTTAGATAGCGTACTGGGCTAGGCGGTAACTTAAAGCGCGTGGAATGGCGAGTAAAATGCACTATTAAACCTCTAGGCTAGGGCGAACAGAGACCCGATTAGATCATTTTACATTATGGTTCATAAAAGAATTCAGCGAAATTCTATCACATTTGTTCAACTTACGTCGCTCCTATTTCAGATAGCGTATTGGGCTAAGCGGCATCTCAAAGCGCATGAAATGGCGAGTGAAATGCACTATTAGACTTCTATGGTAGGGCGATCAGAGACCCGATTAGATCATTTTACATTAAGGTTAATATAAGAATACACGGAAATTCTATCACATTTGTTCAATTTACGTCGCTCCTATTTCAGATAGCGTATTGGGCTATGCGGCATCTCAATGCACATGCAATGGCGAGTAAAATGCACTATTAAGCTTCTAGGGTAGGGCAAACAGAGACCCGATTAGATCATTTTATATTACGGTTAATATAAGATTTCAGGGAAATTCTATCACATTTGTTCAACTTACGTCGCTCCTATTTAAGATAGCGTACTGGGCTAGGCGGCATCTCAAAGCGCATGAAATGGCGAGTAAAATGCACTATTAAACTTCTAGGATAAGCCAAACAGAGACCCGATTAGATCATTTTATATAACGGTTAATATAAGAATGCAGCGTAATTCTATCACATTTGTTCAATTTACGTCGCTTCTATTTCAGATAGCGTATTGGGCTAAGCGGCATCTCAAAGCGCATGAAATGGCGAGTAAAATGCACTATTAAACTTCTACGGTAGGGCAAACAGAGACCCGATTAGATCATTTTATATTATGGTTAATTTAAGAATTCAGCAAAATTCTATCACATTTGTTCAATTTACGTCGCTCCTATTTCAGATAGCGTACTGGGCTAGACGGCATCTTAAAGCGCGTGGAAGGGCGAGTAAAGTGCACTACTAATCTTCTATGATAGGGCAATCAGAGACCCGATTAGATCATTTTATATTTTGTTCAATATAAGATTTCGGGGAAATTGTATCACATTTGTTCAATTTACGTCGCTCCTATTTCAGATAGCGTATTCGGCTAAGCGGCATCTCAAAGCGCATGAAATGGCGAATAAAATGCACCATTAAACTTCTAGGCTAGGGCGAACGGAGACCCGATTAGATCATTTTACATTATGGTCAATATATGAATTCAGCGAAATTCTATCACATTTGTTCAATTTACATCGCTCCTATTTCAGATAGCGTATTGGGCTAAGCGACATCTCAAAGCGTATGAAATGGCGAATAAAATGCACTATTGAAGTTCTATGATAGGGCGAACAGAGACCCGATTAGATCATTTTACATTAAGGTTAATATAAGAATTCAGCGAAATTCTATCACATTTGTTCAATTTATGTCGCTCCTATTTCAGATAGCTTATTGGGCTAAGCGGCATCTCAAAGCGCATGAAATGTCGAGTGAAATGCACTATTAAACTTCTAGGGTAGGGCGAACAGAGACTCGATTAGATCATTTTATATTATGGTTAATTTAAGAATTCAGCGTAATTGTATCACATTTGTTCAACTTACGTCGCTCCTATTTCAGATAGCGTACTGGGCTAGACGGCATCTTAAAGCGCGTGGAAGGGCGAGTAAAGTGCACTACTAAACTTCTATGATAGGGCAATCAGAGACCCGATTAGATCATTTTATATTTTGTTCAATATAAGATTTCGGGGAAATTCTATCACATTTGTTCAATTTACGTCGCTCCTATTTCAGATAGCGTATTGGGCTAAGCGGCATCTCAAAGCGCATGAAATGGCGAATAAAATGCACCATTAAACTTCTAGGCTAGGGCGAACGGAGACCCGATTAGATAATTTTACATTATGGTTAATAAAAGAATTCAGCGAAATTCTATCACATTTGTTCAATTCACATCGCTCCTATTTCAGATAACGTATTGGGCTAAGCTGCCTCTCACAGCGCACGAAATTACGAGTAAAATGCACTACTAAACTTCTATGATAGGGCAATCAGAGACCCGATTAGATCATTTTATATTTTGTTTAATATAAGATTTCAAGGAAATTCTATCATATTTGTTCAATTTACGTCGCTCGTATTTCAGATAGCGTAATGAGCTAAGCGGCATCTCAAAGCGCATGAAATGGCGAATAAAATGGACTATTAAACTTCTAGGCTAGGGCGAACAGAGACCCGATTAGATCATTTTACATTATGGTTAATAAAAGAATTCAGCGAAATTCTATCACATTTGTTCAATTTACGTCTCTCCTATTTCAGATAGCGTAGTGGGTTAAGCGGCATCGCAAAGCGCATGAAATGGCGAGTGAAATGCACTATTAAACATCTAGGGTAAGGCAAAGAGAGACCCGATCAGATCATTTTATATTACGGTTAATATAAGAATTCAGCGAAATCCTATCACGTTTGTTCAATTTACGTCGCTCCTACTTCAGATAGCGTATTGGGCAAAGCGGCATCTCAAAGCGCATGAAATGGCGAATAAAATGCACTATTAAACTTCTCGGCTAGGGCGAACAGAGACCCGATTAGATCATTTTATATTATGGTTAATTTATGGATTCAGCAAAATTCTATCACATTTGTTCAATTTACGTCGCTCCTATTTTAGATAGCGTACTGGGCTAGGCGGTAACTTAAAGCGCGTGGAATGGCGAGTAAAATGCACTATTAAACCTCTAGGCTAGGGCGAACAGAGACCCGATTAGATCATTTTACATTATGGTTCATAAAAGAATTCAGCGAAATTCTATCACATTTGTTCAACTTACGTCGCTCCTATTTCAGATAGCGTATTGGGCTAAGCGGCATCTCAAAGCGCATGAAATGGCGAGTGAAATGCACTATTAGACTTCTATGGTAGGGCGATCAGAGACCCGATTAGATCATTTTACATTAAGGTTAATATAAGAATACACGGAAATTCTATCACATTTGTTCAATTTACGTCGCTCCTATTTCAGATAGCGTATTGGGCTATGCGGCATCTCAATGCACATGCAATGGCGAGTAAAATGCACTATTAAGCTTCTAGGGTAGGGCAAACAGAGACCCGATTAGATCATTTTATATTACGGTTAATATAAGATTTCAGGGAAATTCTATCACATTTGTTCAACTTACGTCGCTCCTATTTAAGATAGCGTACTGGGCTAGGCGGCATCTCAAAGCGCATGAAATGGCGAGTAAAATGCACTATTAAACTTCTAGGATAAGCCAAACAGAGACCCGATTAGATCATTTTATATAACGGTTAATATAAGAATGCAGCGTAATTCTATCACATTTGTTCAATTTACGTCGCTTCTATTTCAGATAGCGTATTGGGCTAAGCGGCATCTCAAAGCGCATGAAATGGCGAGTAAAATGCACTATTAAACTTCTACGGTAGGGCAAACAGAGACCCGATTAGATCATTTTATATTATGGTTAATTTAAGAATTCAGCAAAATTCTATCACATTTGTTCAATTTACGTCGCTCCTATTTCAGATAGCGTACTGGGCTAGACGGCATCTTAAAGCGCGTGGAAGGGCGAGTAAAGTGCACTACTAATCTTCTATGATAGGGCAATCAGAGACCCGATTAGATCATTTTATATTTTGTTCAATATAAGATTTCGGGGAAATTGTATCACATTTGTTCAATTTACGTCGCTCCTATTTCAGATAGCGTATTCGGCTAAGCGGCATCTCAAAGCGCATGAAGTGGCGAATAAAATTCACTATTAAACTTCTAGGCTAGGGCGAACAGAGACCCGATCAGATCATTTTACATTATGGTTAATAAAAGAATTCAGCGAAATTCTATTACATTTGTTCAACTTACGTCGCTCCTATTTCAGATAGCGTATTGGGCTAAGCGGCATCTCAAAGCGCATGAAATGGCGAGTGAAATGCACCATTAGACTTCTATGGTAAGGCGAACAGAGACCCGATTAGATCATTTTACATTAAGGTTAATATAAGAATTCACGGAAATTCTATTACATTTGTTCAATTTACGTCGCTCCTATTTCAGATAGCGTATTGGGCTATACGGCATCTCAAAGCGCATGAAATGGCGAGTAAAATGCACTATTAAAATTCTAGGGTAAGGCAAACAGGGACCCGGTTATATCATTTTATATTACGGTTAATATAAGAATTCAGCGTAATTCTATCACATTTGTTAAACTTACGTCGCTCGTATTTCAAATAGCGTACTGGGCTAGGCGGCATCTTAAAGCGCGTGGAATGGCGAGTAAAATGCACTATGAAACTTCTATGATAGGGCAATAAGAGACCCGATTAGATCATTTTATATTTTGGTTAATATAAGGATTCCGCGAAATTCTATCACATTTGTTCAACTTACGCCGCTCCTGCTTGAGATAGCGTACTGGACTAGGCGGCAACTTAAAGCGCGTGGAATGGCGAGTAAAATGCAGTACTAAACTTCTATAATAGGGCAATCGGGGTCCCGATTAGATCATTTTATATTTTGTTTAATATAAGATTTCAGGGAAATTCTATCACATTTGTTCAATTTACGTCGCTCCTATTTCAGATAGCGTACTGGGCTAAGCGGCATCTCAAAGCGCATGAAATGTCGAATACAATGCACTATTAAACTTCTAGACTAGGGCAAACAGAGACCCGATTAGATCATTTTACATTAAGGTTAATATAAGAATTCAGGGAAATTCTATCACATTTGTTCAATTTACGTCGCTCCTATTTCAGATAGCGTATTGGGCTAAGCGGCATCTCAAAGCGCATTAAATGGCGAGCAAAATGCACTATCAAACATCTAGGGTATTGCAAACAGAGACCCGATTAGATCATTTTATATTATGGTTAATTTAAGAATTCAACGAAATTCTATCACACTTGTTCAATTTACGTCGCTCGTATTTCAGATAGCGTATTCGGCTGAGAGGCATCTCAAAGCGCATGAAATGTCGAGTAAAATGCACTATTAAACTTCTAGGGTAGGGCAAACAGAGACCCGATTACATCATTTTATATTATGGTTAATTTAAGAATTCGGATAAATTCTATCACGTTTGTTCAATTTACGTCGCTCCTATTTCAGATGGCGTACTGGGCTAAGCGGCATCTCAAAGCGCATGAAATGACGAGTGAAAGGCACTATTAAACTTCTAGGGTTGGGCGAACAAAGACCCGATTAGATCATTTTACATTAAGGTTAATATAAGAATTCAGGCAAATTCTATCACATTTGTTTAATTTACGTCGCTCCTATTTAAGATAGCTTATTGGGCTAAGCGGCATCTCAAAGCGCATGAAATGTCGAGTGAAATGCACTATTAAACTTCTAGGGTAGGGCGAACAGAGACTCGATTAGATCATTTTATATTATGGTTAATTTAAGAATTCAGCGAAATTCTATCACATTTGTTCAATTTACTTCGCTCCCATTTCAGATAGCGTACTGGGCTAGACGGCATCTTAAAGCGCATGAAATGGCGAGTACAATGCACTATTAAACTTCTAGGGTAAGGCAAACAGAGCCCCAATTAGATCATTTTATATTTTGTTCAATATAAGATTTCAGGGAAATTCTATCACATTTGTTCAATTTACGTCGCTCCTATTTCAGATAGCGTATTGGGCTACACGGTATCTTAAAGCGCCTGGAAGGGCGAGTAAAATGCACTACTAAACTTCTATGATAGGGCAATCAGAGCCCCAATTTGATCATTTTATATTTTGTTCAATATAAGATTTCAGGGAAATTCTATCACATTTGTTCAATTTACGTCGCTCCTATTTCAGATAGCGTATTGGGCTAAACGGCATCTCAAAGCGCATGAAATGGCGAATAAAATGCACCATTAAACTTCTAGGCTAGGGCGAACGGAGACCCGATTAGATCATTTTACATTATGGTCAATATATGAATTCAGCGAAATTCTATCACATTTGTTCAATTTACATCGCTCCTATTTTAGATAGCGTATTGGGCTAAGCGACATCTCAAAGCGTATGAAATGGTGAATAAAATGCACTATTAAAGTTCTATGATAGGGCGAACAGAGACCCGATTAGATCATTTTACATTAAGGTTAATATAAGAATTCAGCGAAATTCTATCACATTTGTTCAATTTATGTCGCTCCTATTTCAGATAGCTTATTGGGCTAAGCGGCATCGCAAAGCGCATGAAATGGCGAGTGAAATGCACTATTAAACATCTAGGGTAAGGCAAAGAGAGACCCGATCAGATCATTTTATATTACGGTTAATATAAGAATTCAGCGAAATCCTATCACGTTTGTTCAATTTACGTCGCTCCTACTTCAGATAGCGTATTGGGCTAAGCGGCATCTCAAAGCACATGAAATGGCGAATAAAATGCACTATTAAACTTCTCGGCTAGGGCGAACAGAGACCCGATTAGATCATTTTATATTATGGTTAATTTAAGGATTCAGCAAAATTCTATCACATTTGTTCAATTTACGTCGCTCCTATTTTAGATAGCGTACTGGGCTAGGCGGTAACTTAAAGCGCATGAAATGGCGAGTGAAATGCACTATTAGACTTCTATGGTAGGGCGATCAGAGACCCGATTAGATCATTTTACATTAAGGTTAATATAAGAATTCACGGAAATTCTATCACATTTGTTCAATTTACGTCGCTCCTATTTCAGATAGTGTATTGGGCTAAACGGCATCTCAATGCGCATGAAATGGCGAGTATAATGCACTGTTAAACTTCTAGGGTAGGACAAACAGAGACCCGATTAGATCATTTTACATTAAGGTTAATATAAGAATTCACGGAAATTCTATGACATTTGTTCAATTTACGTCGCTCCTATTTCAGATAGCGTATTTGGATAAGCGGCATCTCAAAGCGCATGAAATGGCGAGTAAAATGCAATACTAAACTTCTAGGATAAGGCAAACAGAGACCCGATTAGATCATTTTATGTTACGGTTAATATAAGAATTAAGCGTAATTCTATCACACTTGTTCAATTTACGTCGTTCCTATTTCAGATAGCGTACTGGGCTAGGCGGCATCTCAAAGCGCGTGGAATGGCGAGTAAAATACCCTATGAAACTTCTATGATAGGGCAATAAGAGACCCGATTAGATCATTTTATATTTAGGTTAATATAAGGATTCAGCGAAATTCTATCACATTTGTTCAATTTACGTCGCTCCTATTTCAGATAGCGGACTGGGCTAGGCGTCATCTTAAAGCGCGTGGCATGGCGAGTAAAATGCACTATTAAACTTCTAGGGTAGGGCGAACAGAGACTCGATTAGATCAGTTTACATTAATGTTAATATGAGAAATCAGCGAAATTCTATCACATTTGTTCAATTTACGTCGCTCCTATTCCAGATAGCTTATTGGGCTAAGCGGCACCTCAAAGCGCATGAAATGGCGAGTGAAATGCACTGTCAAACTTCTAGGATAATTCAAACAGAGACCCGGTTAGATCATTTTATATTACGGTTAATATAAGAATTCAGCGTAATTCTATCACATTTGTTCAACTTACGTCGCTCCTATTTCAGATAGCGTACTGGGCTAGGCGGCATCTTAAAGCGCGTGGAATGGCGAGTAAAATGCTCTACTAAACTTCTATGATAGGGCAATCAGAGCCCCAATTAGATCATTTTATGTTTTGTTCAATATAAGATTTCAGGGAAATTCTATCACATTTGTTCAACTTACGTCGCTCCTATTTCAGATAGCGTACTGGGCTAAGCGGCATCTCAAAGCGCATGAAATGTCGAATACAATGCACTATTAATCTTCTCGGCTAGGGCGAACAGAAACCCGATTAGATCATTTTATATTATGGTTAATTTAAGAATTCAGGGAAATTCTATCACATTTGTTCAATTTACGTCGCCCCTATTTCAGATAGCGTATTGGGCTAAGCGGCATCTCAAAGCGCATGAAATGGCGAGTGAAATGCACTGTCAAACTTCTAGGATGATTCAAACAGAGACACGGTTAGATCATTTTATATTACGGTTAATATAAGGATTCAGCGAAATTCTATCACATTTATTCAACTTACGCCGCTCCTGCTTGAGATAGCGTACTGGACTAGGCGGCAACTTAAAGCGCGTGGAATGGCGAGTAAAATGCAGTACTATACTTCTATGATAGGGCAATCGGAGTCCCGATTAGATCATTTTATATTTTGTTTAATATAAGATTTCAGGGAAATTCTATCACATTTGTTCAATTTACGTCGCTCCTATTTCAGATAGCGTACTGGGCTAAGCGGCATCTCAAAGCGCATGAAATGTCGAATACAATGCACTATTAAACTTCTAGACTAGGGCAAACAGAGACCCGATTAGATCATTTTACATTAAGGTTAATATAAGAATTCAGGGAAATTCTATCACATTTGTTCAATTTACGTCGCTCCTATTTCAGATAGCGTATTGGGCTAAGCGGCATCTCAAAGCGCATTAAATGGCGAGCAAAATGCACTATCAAACATCTAGGGTATTGCAAACAGAGACCCGATTAGATCATTTTATATTATGGTTAATTTAAGAATTCAACGAAATTCTATCACACTTGTTCAATTTACGTCGCTCGTATTTCAGATAGCGTATTGGGCTGAGAGGCATCTCAAAGCGCATGAAATGTCGAGTAAAATGCACTATTAAACTTCTAGGGTAGGGCGAACAGAGAACCGATTAGATCATTTTACATTAAGGTTAATATAAGAATTCAGGGAAATTCTATCACGTTTGTTCAATTTACGTCGCTCCTATTTCAGATAGCGTATTGGGCTAAGCGGCATCTCAAAGCGCATGAAATGGCGAGCAAAATGAACTGTTAAACTTCTAGGGTAGGGCAAACAGAGACCCGATTAGATCATTTCATATTATGGTTTATTTAAGAATTCAGAAAAATTCTATCACATTTGTTATAATTTACGTCGCTCCTATTTCAGATAGCTTATTGGGCTAAGCGGCATCTCAAAGCGCATGAAATGACGAGTGAAATGCACTACTAAACTTCTAGGATAGGGCAAACAGAGACCCGATCAGATCATTTTATATTACGGTTAATGTAAGAAATCAGCGTAATTCCATCACATTTATTCAATTTACGTCGCTGATATTTCAGATAGCGTATTGGGCTAAGCGGCATCTCAAAGCGCAAGAAATGGCGAGTAAAATGCACTATTAAGCTTCTAGGGTTGGGCACATAGAGACCCGATTAGATCATTTTATATTATGGTTAATTTAAGAATTCAGCGAAATCCTATCACATTTGTTCATTTTACGTCGCTCCTATTTCAGATAGCGTATTGGGCTAAGCGGCATTTCAAAGCGCATGAAATGGCGAGTAAAATGCACTATTAAACTTCTAGGGCAGGTCGAACAGAGACCCGATTAGATCATTTTATATTATGGTTAATTTAAGAATTCAGCGAAATTCTATCACATTTGTTCAATTTACGTCGCTCCTATTTCAGATAGCGTATTGGGCTAAGCGGCATCTCAAAGCGCATGAAATGGCGAGTAAAATGCACTATTAAACGTCTAGGCTAGGGCGAACATAGACCCGATTAGATCATTGTATATTATGGTTAATTTAAGAATTCAACGAAATTCTATCACATTTGTTCGATTTACGTCGCTCCTATTTCAGATAGCGTATTGGGCTGAGCGGCATCTCAAAGCGGATGAAATGGCGAGTAAAATGCACTATTAAACTTCTAGGGTAAGGCAAACAGAGACCCGATTAGATCATATTACATTATGGTTAATAAAAGAATTAAGAGTAATTCTATCACATTTGTTCCATTTACGTCACTCCTATTTCAGATAGCCTACTGGGCTAGCCGGCATCTTAAAGCGCGTAGAATAGCGAGTAGAATGCACTATTAGCCTTCTATGATAGGGGAATCGGAGACCCGATTAGATCATTTTATATTTTGGTTAATATAAGAATTCAGCGAAATCCTATCACGTTTGTTCAATTTACGTCGCTCCAATTCCAGATAGCGTATTGGGCTAAGCGGCATCTCAAAGCGCATGAAATGGCGAATAAAATGCACTATTAAACTTCTCGGCTAGGGCGAACAGAGACCCGATTAGATCATTTTATATTATGGTTAATTTAAGAATTCAGCAAAATTCTATCACATTTGTTCAATTTACGTCGCTCCTATTTCAGATAGCGTATTGGGCTAAGCGGCATCTCAAAGCGCATGAAATGGCGAGTAAAATGCACTATTAAACTTCTAGGGTAGGGCAAACAGAGACCCGATTAGGACATTTCATATTATGGTTAATTTAAGAATTCAGCAAAATTCTATCACATTTGTTCAATTTACGTCGTTCCTATTTCAGATAGCATACTGGGCTGGGCGGCATCTTAAAGCGCGTGGAATGGCGAGGAAAATGCACTATTAATCTTCTATGATAGGGCAATCAGAGACCCGATTAGATCATTTTATATTATGGTTAATTTAAGAATTCAGAAAAATTCTATCACATTTGTTCAATTTACGCGGCTCCTATTTCAGATAGCGTACCCGGATAGGCGGCATCTTAAAGCGCGAGGAATGGCGAGTAAAATGCACTATTAAACTTCTATGATAGGGCAATCAGAGACCCGATTAGATCATTTTATAGTTTGGTTAATATAAGAATTCAGCGAAATTCTATCACATTTGTTCAATTTACGTCGCTCCTATTTCAGATAGCGTATTGGGCTAAGCGGCATCTCAAAGCGCAAGAAATGGCGAGTAAAATGCAGTATTAAACTTCTAGGGTTGGGCAAACAGAGACCCCATTAGATCATTTTATATTATGGTTAATTTAAGAATTCAGCGAAATTCTATCACATTTGTTCAATTTACGTTGCTCCTATTTCAGATAGCGTATCGGGCTAAGCGGCATCTCAAAGCGCAAGAAATGGCGAGTAAAATGCACTATTAAACTTCTAGGGTCGGGCAAACAGAGACCAGTTTAGATCACTTTATATTACGGTTAATATAAGAATTCAGCGTAATTCTATCACATTTGTTCAACATGCGTCGCTCCTATTTCAGATAGTGTACTGGGCTAGGCGGCATCTTAAAGCGCGTGGAAGGGCGAGTAAAATGCACTACTAAACTTCTATGATAGGGCAATCAGAGTCCCGTTTAGATCATTTTATATTTTGTTTAATATAAGATTTCAGGGAAATTCTATCACATTTGTTCAATTTACGTCGCTCCTATTTCAGATAGCTATTGGGCTAAGCGGCATCTCAAAGCGCATGAAATGACGAGAGAAATGCACTATTAAACTTCTTGGGTAGGGCGAACAGAGACCCTATTACATCACTTTATATTATGGTTAATTTAAGAATTCAGCAAAATTCTATCACATTTGTTCAATTTACGTCGCTCCTATTTCAGATAGCGTACTGGGCTAGGCGGCATCTTAAAGCGCGTGGAATGACGAGTAAAATGCACTATTAAACTTCTATGATAGGGCAATCAGAGACCCGATTAGATCATTTTATATTTTGGTTAATATAAGAATTCAGCGAAATTCTATCACGTTTGTTCAATTTACGTCGCTCCTATTTCAAATAGCGTATTGGGCTAAGCGGCATCTCCATGCGCATGAAATGGCGAGTAAAATGCACTATTAAACTTCTAGGATAAGGCAAATGGAGACCCGATTAGACCATTTTATATTACGGTTAATATAAGAATTCAGCGTTATTCTATCACATTTGTTCAACTTACGTCGCTCCTATTTCAGGTAGCGTACTCGGATAGGCGGCATCTTAAAGCGCGTGGAAAGGCGAGTAAAATGCACTATTAAACTTCGAGGGTAATGCAAACAGAGACCCGATTAGATCATTTTATATTACGGTTAATATAAGATTTCAGGGAAATTCTATCACATTTGTTCAATTTACGTCGCTCCTATTTCAGATAGCTATTGGGCTAAGCGGCATCTCAAAGCGCATGAAATGACGAGAGAAATGCACTATTAAACTTCTTGGGTAGGGCGAACAGAGACCCGATTACATCATTTTATATTATGGTTGATATAAGAATTCAGCGATATTCTATCGCATTTGTTCAATTTGCGTCGCTCCTATTTCAGATAGCGTATTGGACTAAGCGGCATCTCAAAGCGCATGAAATGACGGAAAAAATGCACTATTAAGCTTCTACGCTAGGGCGAACAGAGACCCGATTAGATCATTTAACATTATGGTAAATAAAAGAATTCAGCGAAATTCTATCACATTTGTTCAATTTACGTCGCTCCAATTTCAGCTAGCGTACTGGGCTAGGCGGCATCTCAAAGCGGATGAAATGACGAGTAAAATGCTCTATTAAACTTCTAGGGTAGGGCAAACAGAGACCCGATTAGGTCATTTCATATTATGGTTCATTTTAGAATTCAGCGAAATTCTATCACATTTGTTCAAGTTACATCGCTCCTATTTCAGATAGCTTATTGGGCTAAGCGGCATCTCAGAGCGCATGAAATGGCGAGTAAAATGCACTATTAAACTTCTAGGATAAGGCAAACAGAGACCCGATTAGATCATTTTATATTACGGTTAATATAAGAATTCAGCGTAATTCTGTCACATTTGTTCAAGTTCCGTAGCTCCTATTTCAGATAGCTTATTGGGCTAAGCGGCAACTCAAAGCGCATGAAAAAACGAGTGAAATGCACTATTAAACTTCTAGGGTAGGGCGAACAAAGACCCGATTAGATCATTTTACATTAAGGTTAAAATAAGAATTCAGCGAAATTCTATCACATTTGTTCAATTTACGTCGCTCCTATTTCAGATAGCGTATTGGGCTAAGCTGCATCTCAAAGCGCAAGAAATGGCTCGTACAATGCACTATTCAACTTCTAGGGTAGGCCAAACAGAGACCGGATTAGATCATTTCATATTTTGGTTAATATAAGAATTCAGCGAAATTCTATCACATTTGTTCAATTTACGTCGCTCCTATTTCAGATAGCGTATTGGGCTAAGAGGCATCTCAATGCGCATGAAATGGCCAGTAAAATGCACTATTAAACTTCTAGGATAAGGCAAACGGAGACCCGATTAGACCATTTCATATTACGGTTAATATAAGAATTCAGCGTTATTCTATCACATTTGTTCAACTTACGTCGCTCCTATTTCAGATAGCGTACTGGGCTAGGCGGCATCTTAAAGCGTGTGGAATGGCGAACAAAATGCACTCTTAAACTTCTATGATAGGGCAATCAGAGACCCGATTAGATCATTTTATAGTTTGGTTAATATAAGAATTCAGCGAAATTCTATCACATTTGTTCAATTTACGTCGCTCCTATCTCAGATAGCGTATTGGGCTAAGCGGCATCTCAAAGCGCAAGAAATGGCGAGTAAAATGCACTATTAAACTTCTAGGGTAGGGCAAACAGAGACCCCATTAGATCATTTTATATTATGGTTAATTTAAGAATTCAGCGAAATTCTATCACATTTGTTCAATTTACGTTGCTCCTATTTCAGAAAGCGTATTGGGCTAAGCGGCATCTCAAAGCGCAAGAAATGGCGAGTAAAATGCACTATTAAACTTCTAGGGTCGGGCAAACAGAGACCAGTTTAGATCTCTTTATATTATGGTTAATTTAAGAATTCAGCGAAATTCTATCTCATTTGTTCAATTTACGTCGATCCTATTGCAGATAGCGTGTTGGGCTATGCGGCATCTCAAAGCGCATGAAATGGCGAGTAAAATGCACTATTAAACTTCTATGGTAATGCAAACAGAGACCCGATTAGATCATTTTATACTACGGTTAATATAAGAATTCAGCGTAATTCTATCACATTTGTTCAACATGCGTCGCTCCTATTTCAGATAGTGTACTGGGCTAGGCGACACCTTAAAGCGCGTGGAAGGGCGAGTAAAATGCACTACTAAACTTCTATGATAGGGCAATCAGAGTCCCGTTTAGGTCATTTTATATTTTGTTTAATATAAGATTTCAGGGAAATTCTATCACATTTGTTCAATTTACGTCGCTCCTATTTCAGATAGCTATTGGGCTAAGCGGCATCTCAAAGCGCATGAAATGACGAGAGAAATGCACTATTAAACTTCTTGGGTAGGGCGAACAGAAACCCGATTACATCATTTTATATTATGGTTAATATAAGAATTCAGCGATATTCTATCGCATTTGTTCAATTTGCGTCGCTCCTATTTCAGATAGCGTATTGGGCTAAGCGGCATCTCAAAGCGCATGAAACGACGAATAAAATGCACTATTAAGCTTCTACGCTAGGGCGAACAGAGACCCGATTAGATCATTTAACATTATGGTAAATAAAAGAATTCAGCGAAATTCTATCACATTTGTTCAATTTACGTCGCTCCTATTTCAGATAGCGTACTGGGCTAGGCGGCATCTCAAAGCGCATGAAATGACGAGTAAAATGCTCTATTAAACTTCTAGGGTAGGGCAAACAGAGACCCGATTAGGTCATTTCATATTATGGTACATTTTAGAATTCAGCGAAATTCTATCACATTTGTTCAAGTTACATCGCTCCTATTTCAGATAGCTTATTGGGCTAAGCGGCATCTCAAAGCGCATGAAATGGCGAGTAAAATGCACTATTAAACTTCTAGGATAAGGCAAACAGAGACCCGATTAGATCATTTTATATTACGGTTAATATAAGAATTCAGCGTAATTCTGTCACATTTGTTCAAGTTACGTAGCTCCTATTTCAGATAGCGTACTAGGCTTGGCGGCAACTTAAACCGCGTGGAATGGCGAGTAAAATGCACTATTAAACTTCTATGATAGGGCAATCAGTGACCCGATTAGTTCATTTTATATTTTGGTTAATATAAGAATCCAGCGAAATTCTATCACATTTGTTCAATTTACGTCGCTCCTATTTCACATATCGTATTGGGCTAAGCGGCATCTCAAAGCGCACGAAAGGGCGAGTAAAATGCACTACTAAACTTCTAGGGTGGGGCAATCAGAGACCCGATAAGAACATTTTATATTACGGTTAATATAAGAATTCAGCGAAGTTCTATCACATTTGTTCAATTTACGTCGCTCCTATTTCAGATAGCTTATTGGGCTAAGCGGCAACTCAAAGCGCATGAAATGACGAGTGAAATGCACTATTAAACTTCTAGGGTAGGGCGAACAAAGACCCGATTAGATCATTTTACATTAAGGTTAAAATAAGAATTCAGCGAAATTCTATCACATTTGTTCAATTTACGTCGCTCCTATTTCAGATAGCGTATTGGGCTAAGCGGCATCTCCATGCGCATGAAATGGCGAGTAAAATGCACTATTAAACTTCTAGGATAAGGCAAATGGAGACCCGATTAGACCATTTTATATTACGGTTAATATTAGAATTCAGCGTTATTCTATCACATTTGTTCAACTTACGTCGCTCCTATTTCAGATAGCGTACTCGGATAGGCGGCATCTTAAAGCGCGTGGAAAGGCGAGTAAAATGCACTATTAAACTTCGAGGGTAATGCAAACAGAGACCCGATTAGATCATTTTATATTACGGTTAATATAAGATTTCAGGGAAATTCTATCACATTTGTTCAATTTACGTCGCTCCTATTTCAGATATCTATTGGGCTAAGCGGCATCTCAAAGCGCATGAAATGACGAGAGAAATGCACTATTAAACTTCTTGGGTAGGGCGAACAGAGACCCGATTACATCATTTTATATTATGGTTATTATAAGAATTCAGCGATATTCTATCGCATTTGTTCAATTTGCGGCGCTCCTATTTCAGATAGCGTATTGGGCTAAGCGGCATCTCAAAGCGCATGAAATGACGAATAAAATACACTATTAAGCTTCTACGCTATGGCGAACAGAGACCCGATTAGATCATTTAACATTATGGTAAATAAAAGAATTCAGCGAAATTCTATCACATTTGTTCAATTTACGTCGCTCCTATTTCAGATAGCGTACTGGGCTAGGCGGCATCTCAAAGCGCATGAAATGACGAGTAAAATGCTCTATTAAACTTCTAGGGTAGGGCAAACAGAGACCCGATTAGGTCATTTCATATTATGGTTCATTTTAGAATTCAGCGACATTCTATCACATTTGTTCAACTTACATCGCTCCTATTTCAGATAGCTTATTGGGCTAAGCGGCATCTCAAAGCGCATGAAATGGCGAGTAAAATGCACTATTAAACTTCTAGGATAAGGCAAACAGAGACCCGATTAGATCATTTTATATTACGGTTAATATAAGAATTCAGCGTAATTCTGTCACATTTGTTCAAGTTACGTAGCTCCTATTTCAGATAGCGTACTGGGCTAGGCGGCAACTTAAACCGCGTAGAATGGCGAGTAAAATGCACTATTAAACTTCTATGATAGGGCAATCAGAGACCTGATTAGTTCATTTTATATTTTGGTTAATATAAGAATCCAGCGAAATTCTATCACATTTGTTCAATTTACATCGCTCCTATTTCAGATAGCGTATTGGGCTAAGCGGCATCTCAATGCGCATGAAATATCCAGTAAAATGCACTATTAAACTTCTAGGATAAGGCAAACGGAGACCCGATTAGACCATTTCATATTACGGTTAATATAAGAAATCAGCGTAATTCTGTCACATTCGTTCAACTTACGTAGCTCCTATTTCAGATAGCGTACTGGGCTAGGCGGCATCTTAAAGCGCATGAAATGACGAGTAAAATGCTCTATTAAACTTCTATAATAGGGCAATCAGAGACCCGATTAGATCATTTTATATTATGGTTAATTTAAGAATGCAGCGAAATTCTATCACATTCGTTCAATTTACGTCGCTTCTATTTCAGATAGCGTATTGGGCAAAGCGGCATCTCAAAGCGCATGAAATGACGAGTAAAATGCACTATTACACTTCTATGATAGGGCAATCAGAGACCCGATTAGATCATTTTATATTTTGGTTAATATAAGAATTCAGCGAAATTCTATCACATTTGTTCAATTTACGTCGCTCCAATTTCAGATGGCTTATTGGGCTAAGCGGCATCGCAAAGCGCATGAATTGACGAGTGAAATGCACTATTAAACTTCTTGGGTAGGGCGAACAAAGACCCGATTAGATCATTTTACATTAAGGTTAATATAAGAATTCAGCGAAATTCTATCACATTTGTTCAATTTACATCGCTCCTATTTCAGATAGCGACTTGTGCTAAGCGGCATCTCAAAGCGCAAGAAATGGCGAGTAAAATGCACTATTAAACTTCTAGGGTAGGGCAAACAGAGACCCCATTAGATCATTTTATATTATGGTTAATTTAAGAATTCAGCGAAATTCTATCACATTTGTTCAATTTACATCGCTCCTATTTCAGATAGCGTATTGGGCTAAGCGACATCTCAAAGCGTATGAAATGGCGAATAAAATGCACTATTAAAGTTCTATGATAGGGCGAACAGAGACCCGATTAGATCATTTTACATTAAGGTTAATATAAGAATTCAGCGAAATTCTATCACATTTGTTCAATTTATGTCGCTCATATTTCAGATAGCGTATTGGGCTAAGCGGCACCTCAAAGCGCATGAAATGGCGAGTAAAATGCACTATTAAACTTCTAGGGTAGGGCAATCAGAGACCCGATTAGATCATTTTATATTTTGGTTAATATAAGAACTCAGCGAAATTCTATCACATTGGTCAATTTACGTCGCTCCTATTTCAGATGGCGTACTGGGCTAGACGGCATCTTAAAGCGCGTGGAAGGGCGAGTAAAATGCACTATTAAAGTTCTATGATAGGGCGAACAGAGACCCGATTAGATCATTTTATATTATGGTTAATTTAAGAATGCAGCGAAATTCTATCACATTCGTTCAATTTACGTCGCTTCTATTTCAGATAGCGTATTGGGCAAAGCGGCATCTCAAAGCGCATGAAATGACGAGTAAAATGCACTATTACACTTCTATGATAGGGCAATCAGAGACCCGATTAGATCATTTTATATTTTGGTTAATATAAAAATTCAGCGAAATTCTATCACATTTGTTCAATTTACGTCGCTCCTATTTCAGATAGCTTATTGGGCTAAGCAGCACCTCAAAGCGCATGAAATGTCGAGTGAAATGCACTATTAAACTTCTAGGGTAGGGCGAAGAGAGACTCGATTAGATCAGTTTACATTAATGTTAATATGAGAATTCAGCGAAATTCTATCACATTTGTTCAATTTACGTCGCTCCTATTTCAGATAGCTTATTGGGCTAAGCGGCACCTCAAAGCGCATGAAATCTCGAGTGAAATGCACTATTAAACTTCTAGGGTAGGGCGAAGAGAGACTCGATTAGATCATTTTATATTATGGTTAATTTAAGAATTCAGCGAAATTCTATCACATTTGTTCAATTTACGTCGCTCCCATTTCAGATGGCGTATTGGGCTACGCGGCATCTCAAAACGCATGAAATGGCGAGTACAATGCACTATTAAACTTCTATGATAGGGCAATCAGAGACCCGATTAGATCATTTTATATTTTGGTTAATATAAGAATTCAGCGAAATCCTATCACGTTTGTTCAATTTACGTCGCTCCTATTACAGATAGCGTATTGGGCTTAGCGGCATCTTAAAGCGCGTGGAATGGCGAGGAAAATGCTCTACTAAACTTCTAGGCTAGGGCGAACAGAGACCCGATCAGATCATTTTACATTATGGTTAATTTAAGAATTCAACGAAATTCTATCACATTTGTCCGATTTACGTCGCTCCTATTTCAGATAGCGTATTGGGCTGTGCGGCATCTCAAAGCGGATGAAATGGCGAGTAAAATGCACTATTAAACTTCTAGGGTAAGGCAAACAGAGACCCGATTAGATCATATTACATTATGGTTAATAAAAGAATTAAGAGTAATTCTATCACATTTGTTCAATTTACGTCACTCCTATTTCAGATAGCCTACTGGGCTAGCCGGCATCTTAAAGCGCGTGGAATAGCGAGTAAAATGCACTATTAGCCTTCTATGATAGGGCAATCAGAGTCCCGATTAGATCATTTTATATTTTGGTTAATATAAGAATTCAGCGAAATCCTATCACGTTTGTTCAATTTACGTCGCTCCAATTCCAGATAGCGTATTGGGCTAAGCGGCATCTCAAAGCGCATGAAATGGCGAATAAAATGCACTATTAAACTTCTCGGCTAGGGCGAACAAAGACCCGATTAGATCATTTTATATTATGGTTAATTTAAGAATTCAGCAAAATTCTATCACATTTGTTCAATTTACGTCGTTCCTATTTCAGATAGCGTACTGGGCTATGCGGCATCTCAAAGCGCATGAAATGGCGAGTGAAATGCACTATTCAACTTCTAGGGTAGGGCGAACAGAGACCCGATTAGATCATTTTACATTATGGTTAATATAAGAATTCAGGGAAATTCTATCACATTTGTTCAATTTACGTCGCTCCTATTTCAGATAGCGTATTGGGCTAAGCGGCATCTCAAAGCGCATGAAATGGCGAGCAAAATGCACTATCAAACATCTAGGGTATTGCAAACAGAGACCCGATAAGATCATTTTATATTATGGTTAATTTAAGAATTCAACGAAATTCTATCACACTTGTTCAATTTACGTCGCTCCTATTTCAGATAGCGTATTGGGCTAAGAGGCATCTCAAAGCGCATGAAATGTCGAGTAAAATGCACTATTAAACTTCTAGGGTAGGGCGAACAGAGACCCGATTAGATCATTTTACATTAAGGTTAATATAAGAATTCAGGGAATTCCTATCACGTTTGTTCAATTTACGTCGCTCCTATTTCAGATAGCGTATTGGGCTAAGCGGCATCTCGAAGCGCATGAAATGGCGAGCAAAATGAACTGTTAAACATCTAGGGTAGGGCAAACAGAGACCCGATTAGATCATTTCATATTATGGTTTATTTAAGAATTCAGAAAAATTCTATCACATTTGTTATAATTTACGTCGCTCCTATTTCAGATAGCTTATTGGGCTAAGCGGCATCTCAAAGCGCATGAAATGACGTGTGAAATGCACTACTAAACTTCTAGGATAGGGCAAACAGAGACCCGATCAGATCATTTTATATTATGGTTAATTTAAGAATTCAGCAAAATTCTATCACATTTGTTCCATTTACGTCGTTCCTATTTCAGATAGCGTACTGGGCTATGCGGCATCTCAAAGCGCATGAAATGGCTAGCAAAATGCACTATCAAACATCAAGGGTATTGCAAACAGAGACCCGATTAGATCATTTTATATTATGGTTAATTTAAGAATTCAACGAAATTCTATCACACTTGTTCAATTTACGTCGCTCCTATTTCAGATAGCGTATTGGGCTAAGAGGCATCTCAAAGCGCATGAAATGTCGAGTAAAATGCACTATTAAACTTCTAGGGTAGGGCGAACAGAGAACCGATTAGATCATTTTACATTAAGGTTAATATAAGAATTCAGGGAAATCCTATCACGTTTGTTCAATTTACGTCGCTCCTATTTCAGATAGCGTATTGGGCTAAGCGGCATCTCAAAGCGCATGAAATGGCGAGCAAAATGCACTGTTAAACTTCTAGGGTAGGGCAAACAGAGACCCGATTAGATCATTTCATATTATGGTTTATTTAAGAATTCAGAAAAATTCTATCACATTTGTTATAATTTACGTCGCTCCTATTTCAGATAGCTTATTGCTCTAAGCGGCATCTCAAAGCGCATGAAATGACGAGTGAAATGCACTACTAAACTTCTAGGATAGGGCAAACAGAGACCCGATCAGATCATTTTATATTACGGTTAATATAAGAATTCAGCGTAATTCTATCACATTTGTTCAATTTACGTCGCTGATATTTCAGATAGCGTATTGGGCTAAGCGGCATCTCAAAGCGCAAGAAATGGCGAGTAAAATGCACTATTAAGCTTCTAGGGTTGGGCACATAGAGACCCGATTAGATCATTTTATATTATGGTTAATTTAAGAATTCAGCGAAATCCTATCACATTTGTTCATTTTACGTCGCTCCTATTTCAGATAGCGTATTGGGCTAAGCGGCATCTCAAAGCGCATGAAATGGCGAGTAAAATGCACTATTAAACTTCTAGGGTAGGGCAAACAGAGACCCGATTAGGACATTTCATATTATGGTTAATTTAAGAATTCAGCAAAATTCTATCACATTTGTTCAATTTACGTCGTTCCTATTTCAGATAGCATACTGGGCTGGGCAGCATCTTAAAGCGCGTGGAATGGCGAGGAAAATGCACTATTAATCTTCTATGATAGGGCAATCAGAGACCCGATTAGATCATTTTATATTATGGTTAATTTAAGAATTCAGCGAAATTCTATCACATTCGTTGAATTTACATCGCTCCTATTTCAGATAGCGTATTGGGCTAAGCGGCATCTCAAAGCGCAAGAAATGGCGAGTAAAATGCACTATTAAACTTCTAGGGTAGGGCAAACAGAGACCCGATTAGGACATTTCATATTATGGTTAATTTAAGAATTCAGAAAAATTCTATCACATTTGTTCAATTTACGTCGCTGATATTTCAGATAGCGTATTGGGCTAAGCGGCATCTCAAAGCGCAAGAAATGGCGAGTAAAATGCACTATTAAACTTCTAGGGTCGGGCAAACAGAGACCAGTTTAGATCACTTTATATTATGGTTAATTTAAGAATTCAGCGAAATTCTATCTCATTTGTTCAATTTACGTCGATCCTATTGCAGATAGCGTATTGGGCTAAGCGGCATCTCAAAGCGCATGAAATGGCGAGTAAAATGCACTATTAAACTTCTATGGTAATGCAAACAGAGACCCGATTAGATCATTTTATATTACGGTTAATATAAGAATTCAGCGTAATTCTATCACATTTGTTCAACATGCGTCGCTCCTATTTCAGATAGTGTACTGGGCTAGGCGGCATCTTAAAGCGCGTGGAAGGGCGAGTAAAATGCACTACCAAACTTCTATGATAGGGCAATCAGAGTCCCGTTTAGGTCATTTTATATTTTGTTTAATATAAGATTTCAGGGAAATTCTATCACATTTGTTCAATTTACGTCGCTCCTATTTCAGATAGCTATTGGGCTAAGCGGCATCTCAAAGCGCATGAAATGACGAGAGAAATGCACTATTAAACTTCTTGGGTAGGGCGAACAGAGACCCTATTACATCATTTTATATTATGGTTAATTTAAGAATTCAGCAAAATTCTATCACATTTGTTCAATTTACGTCGCTCCTATTTCAGATAGCGTACTGGGCTAGGCGGCATCTTAAAGCGCGTGGAATGACGAGTAAAATGCACTATTAAACTTCTATGATAGGGCAATCAGAGACCCGATTAGATCATTTTATATTTTGGTTAATATAAGAATTCAGCGAAATTCTATCACATTTGTTCAATTTACGTCGCTCCTATTTCAAATAGCGTATTGGGCTAAGCGGCATCTCCATGCGCATGAAATGGCGAGTAAAATGCACTATTAAACTTCTAGGATAAGGCAAATGGAGACCCGATTAGACCATTTTATATTACGGTTAATATAAGAATTCAGCGTTATTCTATCACATTTGTTCAACTTACGTCGCTCCTATTTCAGGTAGCGTACTCGGATGGGCGGCATCTTAAAGCGCGTGGAAAGGCGAGTAAAATGCACTATTAAACTTCGAGGGTAATGCAAACAGAGACCCGATTAGATCATTTTATATTACGGTTAATATAAGATTTCAGGGAAATTCTATCACATTTGTTCAATTTACGTCGCACCTATTTCAGATAGCTATTGGGCTAAGCGGCATCTCAAAGCGCATGAAATGACGAGAGAAATGCACTATTAAACTTCTTGGGTAGGGCGAACAGAGACCCGATTACATCATTTTATATTATGGTTAATATAAGAATTCAGCGATATTCTATCGCATTTGTTCAATTTGCGTCGCTCCTATTTCAGATAGCGTATTGGACTAAGCGGCATCTCAAAGCGCATGAAATGACGAATAAAATGCACTATTAAGCTTCTACGCTAGGGCGAATAGAGACCCGATTAGATCATTTAACATTATGGTAAATAAAAGAATTCAGCGAAATTCTATCACATTTGTTCAACTTACGTCGCTCCTATTTCAGATAGCGTACTGGGCTAGGCGGCATCTTAAAGCGCGTGGAATGGCGAACAAAATGCACTCTTAAACTTCTATGATAGGGCAATCAGAGACCCGATTAGATCATTTTATAGTTTGGTTAATATAAGAATTCAGCGAAATTCTATCACATTTGTTCAATTTACGTCGCTCCTATTTCAGATAGCGTATTGGGCTAAGCGGCATCTCAAAGCGCAAGAAATGGCGAGTAAAATGCACTATTAAACTTCTAGGGTAGGGCAAACAGAGACCCCATTAGATCATTTTATATTATGGTTAATTTAAGAATTCAGCGAAATTCTATCACATTTGTTCAATTTACGTTGCTCCTATTTCAGATAGCGTATTGGGCTAAGCGGCATCTCAAAGCGCAAGAAATGGCGAGTAAAATGCACTATTAAACTTCTAGGGTCGGGCAAACAGAGACCAGTTTAGAGCACTTTATATTATGGTTAATTTAAGAATTCAGCGAAATTCTATCTCATTTGTTCAATTTACGTCGATCCTATTGCAGATAGCGTATTGGGCTAAGCGGCATCTCAAAGCGCATGAAATGGCGAGTAAAATGCACTATTAAACTTCTATGGTAATGCAAACAGAGACCCGATTAGATCATTTTATACTACGGTTAATATAAGAATTCAGCGTAATTCTATCACATTTGTTCAACATGCGTCGCTCCTATTTCAGATAGTGTACTGGGCTAGGCGGCACCTTAAAGCGCGTGGAAGGGCGAGTAAAATGCACTACTAAACTTCTATGATAGGGCAATCAGAGTCCCGTTTAGGTCATTTTATATTTTGTTTAATATAAGATTTCAGGGAAATTCTATCACATTTGTTCAATTTACGTCGCTCCTATTTCAGATAGCTATTGGGCTAAGCGGCATCTCAAAGCGCATGAAATGACGAGAGAAATGCACTATTAAACTTCTTGGGTAGGGCGAACAGAGACCCGATTACATCATTTTATATTATGGTTAATATAAGAATTCAGCGATATTCTATCGCATTTGTTCAATTTGCGTCGCTCCTATTTCAGATAGCGTATTGGGCTAAGCGGCATCTCAAAGCGCATGAAACGACGAATAAAATGCACTATTAAGCTTCTACGCTAGGGCGAACAGAGACCCGATTAGATCATTTAACATTATGGTAAATAAAAGAATTCAGCGAAATTCTATCACATTTGTTCAATTTACGTCGCTCCTATTTCAGATAGCGTACTGGGCTAGGCGGCATCTCAAAGCGCATGAAATGACGAGTAAAATGCTCTATTAAACTTCTAGGGTAGGGCAAACAGAGACCCGATTAGGTCATTTCATATTATGGTTCATTTTAGAATTCAGCGAAATTCTATCACATTTGTTCAAGTTACATCGCTCCTATTTCAGATAGCTTATTGGACTAAGCGGCATCTCAAAGCGCATGAAATGGCGAGTAAAATGCACTATTAAACTTCTAGGATAAGGCAAACAGAGACCCGATTAGATCATTTTATATTACGGTTAATATAAGAATTCAGCGTAATTCTGTCACATTTGTTCAAGTTACGTAGCTCCTATTTCAGATAGCGTACTGGGCTAGGCGGCAACTTAAACCGCGTGGAATGGCGAGTAAAATGCACTATTAAACTTCTATGATAGGGCAATCAGTGACCCGATTAGTTCATTTTATATTTTGGTTAATATAAGAATCCAGCGATATTCTATAACATTTGTTCAATTTACGTCGCTCCTATTTCAGATAGCGTATTGGGCTAAGCGGCATCTCAAGGCGCACGAAAGGGCGAGTAAGATGCACTATTAAACTTCTAGGGTGGGGCAATCAGAGACCCGATAAGAACATTTTAGATTACGGTTAATATAAGAATTCAGCGAAGTTCTATCACATTTGTTCAATTTACGTCGCTCCTATTTCAGATAGCTTATTGGGCTAAGCGGCAACTCAAAGCGCATGAAATGACGAGTGAAATGCACTATTAAACTTCTAGGGTAGGGCGAACAAAGACCCGATTAGATCATTTTACATTAAGGTTAAAATAAGAATTCAGCGAAATTCTATCACATTTGTTCAATTTACGTCGCTCCTATTTCAGATAGCGTATTGGGCTAAGCGGCATCTCCATGCGCATGAAATGGCGAGTAAAATGCGCTATTAAACTTCTAGGGTAGGGCAATCAGAGACCCGATTAGATCATTTTATATTACGGTTAACATAAGAATTCAGCGTAATTCTGTGACATTTGTTCAACTTACGTAGCTCCTATTTCAGATAGCGTATTGGGCTAAGCGGCATCTCACAGCGCACGAAAGGGCGAGTAAAATGCACTATTAAGCTTCTAGGGTTGGGCACATTGAGACCCGATTAGATCATTTTATATTATGGTTAATTTAAGAATTCAGCGAAATCCTATCACATTTGTTCATTTTACGTCGCTCCTATTTCAGATAGCGTATTGGGCTAAGCGGCATCTCAAAGCGCATGAAATGGCGAGTAAAATGCACTATTAAACTTCTAGGGTAGGGCAAACAGAGACCCCATTAGATCATTTTATATTATGGTTAATTTAAGAATTCAGCGAAATTCTATCACATTTGTTCAATTTACGTTGCTCCTATTTCAGATAGCGTATTGGGCTAAGCGGCATCTCAACGCGCAAGAAATGGCGAGTAAAATGCACTATTAAACTTCTAGGGTCGGGCAAACAGAGACCAGTTTAGATCACTTTATATTATGGTTAATTTAAGAATTCAGCGAAATTCTATCTCATTTGTTCAATTTACGTCGGTCCTATTGCAGATAGCGTATTGGGCTAAGCGGCATCTCAAAGCGCATGAAATGGCGAGTAAAATGCACTATTAAGCTTCTACGCTAGGGCGAACAGAGACCCGATTAGATCATTTAACATTATGGTAAATAAAAGAATTCAGCGAAATTCTATCACATTTGTTCAATTTACGTCGCTCCTATTTCAGATAGCGTACTGGGCTAGGCGGCATCTCAAAGCGCATGAAATGACGAGTAAAATGCTCTATTAAACTTCTAGGGTAGGGCAAACAGAGACCCGATTAGGTCATTTCATATTATGGTTCATTTTAGAATTCAGCGAAATTCTATCACATTTGTTCAAGTTACATCGCTCCTATTTCAGATAGCTTATTGGACTAAGCGGCATCTCAAAGCGCATGAAATGGCGAGTAAAATGCACTATTAAACTTCTAGGATAAGGCAAACAGAGACCCGATTAGATCATTTTATATTACGGTTAATATAAGAATTCAGCGTAATTCTGTCACATTTGTTCAAGTTACGTAGCTCCTATTTCAGATAGCGTACTGGGCTAGGCGGCAAGTTAAACCGCGTGGAATGGCGAGTAAAATGCACTATTAAACTTCTATGATAGGGCAATCAGTGACCCGATTAGTTCATTTTATATTTTGGTTAATATAAGAATCCAGCGATATTCTATAACATTTGTTCAATTTACGTCGCTCCTATTTCAGATAGCGTATTGGGCTAAGCGGCATCTCAAAGCGCACGAAAGGGCGAGTAAGATGCACTATTAAACTTCTAGGGTGGGGCAATCAGAGACCCGATAAGAACATTTTAGATTACGGTTAATATAAGAATTCAGCGAAGTTCTATCACATTTGTTCAATTTACGTCGCTCCTATTTCAGATAGCTTATTGGGCTAAGCGGCAACTCAAAGCGCATGAAATGACGAGTGAAATGCACTATTAAACTTCTAGGGTAGGGCGAACAAAGACCCGATTAGATCATTTTACATTAAGGTTAAAATAAGAATTCAGCGAAATTCTATCACATTTGTTCAATTTACGTCGCTCCTATTTCAGATAGCGTATTGGGCTAAGCGGCATCTCCATGCGCATGAAATGGCGAGTAAAATGCGCTATTAAACTTCTAGGGTAGGGCAATCAGAGACCCGATTAGATCATTTTATATTACGGTTAACATAAGAATTCAGCGTAATTCTGTGACATTTGTTCAACTTACGTAGCTCCTATTTCAGATAGCGTATTGGGCTAAGCGGCATCTCACAGCGCACGAAAGGGCGAGTAAAATGCACTATTAAGCTTCTAGGGTTGGGCACATAGAGACCCGATTAGATCATTTTATATTATGGTTAATTTAAGAATTCAGCGAAATCCTATCACATTTGTTCATTTTACGTCGCTCCTATTTCAGATAGCGTATTGGGCTAAGCGGCATCTCAAAGCGCATGAAATGGCGAGTAAAATGCACTATTAAACTTCTAGGGTAGGGCAAACAGAGACCCCATTAGATCATTTTATATTATGGTTAATTTAAGAATTCAGCGAAATTCTATCACATTTGTTCAATTTACGTTGCTCCTATTTCAGATAGCGTATTGGGCTAAGCGGCATCTCAACGCGCAAGAAATGGCGAGTAAAATGCACTATTAAACTTCTAGGGTCGGGCAAACAGAGACCAGTTTAGATCACTTTATATTATGGTTAATTTAAGAATTCAGCGAAATTCTATCTCATTTGTTCAATTTACGTCGGTCCTATTGCAGATAGCGTATTGGGCTAAGCGGCATCTCAAAGCGCATGAAATGGCGAGTAAAATGCACTATTAAACTTCTATGGTAATGCAAACTGAGACCCGATTAGATCATTTTATATTACGGTTAATATAAGAATTCAGCGTAATCCTATCACATTTGTTCAACATGCGTCGCTCCTATTTCAGATAGTGTACTGGGCTAGGCGGCATCTTAACGCGCGTGGAAGGGCGAGTAAAATGCACTACTAAACTTCTATGATAGGGCAATCAGAGTCCCGTTTAGGTCATTTTATATTTTGTTTAATATATGATTTCAGGGAAATTCTATCACATTTGTTCAATTTACGTCGCTCCGATTTCAGATAGCTATTGGGCTAAGCGGCATCTCAAAGCGCATGAAATGACGAGAGAAATGCACTATTAAACTTCTTGGGTAGGGCGAACAGAGACCCTATTACATCATTTTATATTATGGTTAATTTAAGACTTCAGCAAAATTCTATCACATTTGTTCAATTTGCGTCGCTCCTATTTCAGATAGCGTATTGGGCTAAGCGGCATCTCAAAGCGCATGAAATGGCCAGTAAAATGCACTATTAAACTTCTAGGATAAGGCAAACGGAGACCCGATTAGACCATTTCATATTACGGTTAATATAAGAATTCAGCGTTATTCTATCACATTTGTTCAACTTACGTCGCTCCTATTTCAGATAGCGTACTGGGCTAGGCGGCATCTTAAAGCGCAAGAAATGGCGAGTAAAATGCACTATTAAACTTCTAGGGTAGGGCAAACAGAGACCCCATTAGATCATTTTATATTATGGTTAATTTAAGAATTCAGCGAAATTCTATCACATTTGTTCAATTTACGTTGCTCCTATTTCAGATAGCGTATTGGGCTAAGCGGCATCTCAACGCGCAAGAAATGGCGAGTAAAATGCTCTATTAAACATCTAGGGTGGGGCAAACAGAGACCAGTTTAGATCACTTTATATTATGGTTAATATAAGAATTCAGCGTAATTCTATCACATTTGTTCAACATACGTCGCTCCTATTTCAGATAGTGTACTGGGCTAGGCGGCATCTTAAAGCGCGTGGAAGGGCGAGTAAAATGCACTACTAAACTTCTATGATAGGGCAATCAGAGTCCCGTTTAGATCATTTTACATTTTGTTTAATATAAGATTTCAGGGAAATTCTATCACATTTGTTCAATTTACGTCGCTCCTATTTCAGATAGCTATTGGGCTAAGCGGCATCTCAAAGCGCATGAAATGACGAGAGAAATGCACTATTAAACTTCTTGGGTAGGGCGAACAGAGACCCGATTACATCATTTTATATTATGGTTAATTTAAGAATTCAGCAAAATTCTATCACATTTGTTCAATTTACGTCGCTCCTATTTCAGATAGCGTACCCGGATAGGCGGCATCTTGAAGCGCGACGAATGGAGAGTAAAATGCACTATTAAACTTCTATGATAGGGCAATCAGAGACCCGATTAGATCATTTTATATTTTGGTTAATATAAGAATTCAGCGAAATTCTATCACATGTGTTTAATTTACGTCGCTCCTATTTCAGATAGCGTATTGGGATAAGCGGCATCTCAAAGCGCATGAAATGCTGAGTAAAATGCGCTATTAAACTTCTAGGGTAGGGCAATCAGAGACCCGATTAGATCATTTTATATCATGGTTAATTTAAGGATTCAGCAAAATTCTATCACATTTGTTCAATTTGCGTCGCTCCTATTTCAGATAGCGTATTGGGCTAAGCGGCATCTCAAAGCGCATGAAATGACGAATAAAATGCACTATTAAGCTTGTACGCTAGGGCGAACAGAGACCCGATTAGATCATTTAACATTATGGTAAATAAAAGAATTCAGCGAAATTCTATCACATTTGTTCAATTTACGTCGCTCCTATTTCCGATAGCGTACTGGGCTAGGCGGCACCTCAAAGCGCATGAAATGACGAGTAAAATGCTCTATTAAACGTCTAGGGTAGGGCAAACAGAGACCCGATTAGGTCATTTCATATTATGGTTAATTTAAGAATTCAGCGAAATTCTATCACATTTGTTCAAGTTACATCGCTCCTATTTCAGATAGCTTATTGTGCTAAGCGGCATCTCAAAGCGCATGAAATGGCGAGTAAAATGCACTATTAAACTTCTAGGATAAGGCAAACAGAGACCCGATTAGATCATTTTATATTACGGTTAATATAAGAATTCAGCGTAATTCTGTCACATTTGTTCAAGTTACGTAGCTCCTATTTCAGATAGCGCACTGGGCTAGGCGGCAACTTAAACCGCGTGGAATGGCGAGTAAAATGCACTATTAAACTTCTATGATAGGGCAATCAGAGACCCGATTAGTTCATTTTATATTTTGGTTAATATAAGAATCCAGCGAAATTCTATCACATTTGTTCAATTTACGTCGCTCCTATTTCAGATAGCGTATTGGGCTAAGCGGCATCTCAAAGCGCACGAAAGGGCGAGTAAAATGCACTATTAAACTTCTAGGGTGGGGCAAGCAGAGACCCGATCAGATCATTTTATATTACGGTTAATATAAGAATTCAGCGAAGTTCTATCACATTTGTTCAATTTACGTCGCTCCTATTTCAGATAGCTTATTGGGCTAAGCGGCAACTCAGAGCGCATGAAATGACGAGTGAAATGCACTGTTAAACTTCTAGGGTAGGGCGAACAAAGACCGGATTAGATCATTTTACATTAAGGTTAAAATAAGAATTCAGCGAAATTCTATCACTTTTGTTCAATTTACGTCGCTCCTATTTCAGATAGCGTATTGGGCTAAGCTGCATCTCAAAGCGCAAGAAATGGCCAGTAAAATGCACTATTAAACTTCTAGGATAAGGCAAACGGAGACCCGATTAGACCATTTCATATTACGGTTAATATAAGAATTCAGCGTTATTCTATCACATTTGTTCAACTTACGTCGCTCCTATTTCAGATAGCGTACTGGGCTAGGCGGCGTCTTAAAGCGCAAGAAATGGCGAGTAAAATGCACTATTAAACTTCTAGGGTAGGGCAAACAGAGACCCCATTAGATCATTTTATATTATGGTTAATTTAAGAATTCAGCGAAATTCTATCACATTTGTTCAATTTACGTTGCTCCTATTTCAGATAGCGTATTGGGCTAAGCGGCATCTCAACGCGCAAGAAATGGCGAGTAAAATGCTCTATTAAACATCTAGGGTGGGGCAAACAGAGACCAGTTTAGATCACTTTATATTATGGTTAATATAAGAATTCAGCGTAATTCTATCACATTTGTTCAACATACGTCGCTCCTATTTCAGATAGTGTACTGGGCTAGGCGGCATCTTAAAGCGCGTGGAAGGGCGAGTAAAATGCACTACTAAACTTCTATGATAGGGCAATCAGAGTCCCGTTTAGATCATTTTACATTTTGTTTAATATAAGATTTCAGGGAAATTCTATCACATTTGTTCAATTTACGTCGCTCCTATTTCAGATAGCTATTGGGCTAAGCGGCATCTCAAAGCGCATGAAATGACGAGAGAAATGCACTATTAAACTTCTTGGGTAGGGCGAACAGAGACCCGATTACATCATTTTATATTATGGTTAATTTAAGAATTCAGCAAAATTCTATCACATTTGTTCAATTTACGTCGCTCCTATTTCAGATAGCGTACCCGGATAGGCGGCATCTTGAAGCGCGACGAATGGAGAGTAAAATGCACTATTAAACTTCTATGATAGGGCAATCAGAGACCCGATTAGATCATTTTATATTTTGGTTAATATAAGAATTCAGCGAAATTCTATCACATGTGTTTAATTTACGTCGCTCCTATTTCAGATAGCGTATTGGGATAAGCGGCATCTCAAAGCGCATGAAATGCTGAGTAAAATGCGCTATTAAACTTCTAGGGTAGGGCAATCAGAGACCCGATTAGATCATTTTATATCATGGTTAATTTAAGGATTCAGCAAAATTCTATCACATTTGTTCAATTTGCGTCGCTCCTATTTCAGATAGCGTATTGGGCTAAGCGGCATCTCAAAGCGCATGAAATGACGAATAAAATGCACTATTAAGCTTGTACGCTAGGGCGAACAGAGACCCGATTAGATCATTTAACATTATGGTAAATAAAAGAATTCAGCGAAATTCTATCACATTTGTTCAATTTACGTCGCTCCTATTTCCGATAGCGTACTGGGCTAGGCGGCACCTCAAAGCGCATGAAATGACGAGTAAAATGCTCTATTAAACGTCTAGGGTAGGGCAAACAGAGACCCGATTAGGTCATTTCATATTATGGTTAATTTAAGAATTCAGCGAAATTCTATCACATTTGTTCAAGTTACATCGCTCCTATTTCAGATAGCTTATTGTGCTAAGCGGCATCTCAAAGCGCATGAAATGGCGAGTAAAATGCACTATTAAACTTCTAGGATAAGGCAAACAGAGACCCGATTAGATCATTTTATATTACGGTTAATATAAGAATTCAGCGTAATTCTGTCACATTTGTTCAAGTTACGTAGCTCCTATTTCAGATAGCGCACTGGGCTAGGCGGCAACTTAAACCGCGTGGAATGGCGAGTAAAATGCACTATTAAACTTCTATGATAGGGCAATCAGAGACCCGATTAGTTCATTTTATATTTTGGTTAATATAAGAATCCAGCGAAATTCTATCACATTTGTTCAATTTACGTCGCTCCTATTTCAGATAGCGTATTGGGCTAAGCGGCATCTCAAAGCGCACGAAAGGGCGAGTAAAATGCACTATTAAACTTCTAGGGTGGGGCAAGCAGAGACCCGATCAGATCATTTTATATTACGGTTAATATAAGAATTCAGCGAAGTTCTATCACATTTGTTCAATTTACGTCGCTCCTATTTCAGATAGCTTATTGGGCTAAGCGGCAACTCAGAGCGCATGAAATGACGAGTGAAATGCACTGTTAAACTTCTAGGGTAGGGCAAACAAAGACCGGATTAGATCATTTTACATTAAGGTTAAAATAAGAATTCAGCGAAATTCTATCACTTTTGTTCAATTTACGTCGCTCCTATTTCAGATAGCGTATTGGGCTAAGCTGCATCTCAAAGCGCAAGAAATGGCCAGTAAAATGCACTATTAAACTTCTAGGATAAGGCAAACGGAGACCCGATTAGACCATTTCATATTACGGTTAATATAAGAATTCAGCGTTATTCTATCACATTTGTTCAACTTACGTCGCTCCTATTTCAGATAGCGTACTGGGCTAGGCGGCGTCTTAAAGCGCAAGAAATGGCGAGTAAAATGCACTATTAAACTTCTAGGGTAGGGCAAACAGAGACCCCATTAGATCATTTTATATTATGGTTAATTTAAGAATTCAGCGAAATTCTATCACATTTGTTCAATTTACGTTGCTCCTATTTCAGATAGCGTATTGGGCTAAGCGGCATCTCAACGCGCAAGAAATGGCGAGTAAAATGCTCTATTAAACATCTAGGGTGGGGCAAACAGAGACCAGTTTAGATCACTTTATATTATGGTTAATATAAGAATTCAGCGTAATTCTATCACATTTGTTCAACATACGTCGCTCCTATTTCAGATAGTGTACTGGGCTAGGCGGCATCTTAAAGCGCGTGGAAGGGCGAGTAAAATGCACTACTAAACTTCTATGATAGGGCAATCAGAGTCCCGTTTAGATCATTTTACATTTTGTTTAATATAAGATTTCAGGGAAATTCTATCACATTTGTTCAATTTACGTCGCTCCTATTTCAGATAGCTATTGGGCTAAGCGGCATCTCAAAGCGCATGAAATGACGAGAGAAATGCACTATTAAACTTCTTGGGTAGGGCGAACAGAGACCCGATTACATCATTTTATATTATGGTTAATTTAAGAATTCAGCAAAATTCTATCACATTTGTTCAATTTACGTCGCTCCTATTTCAGATAGCGTACCCGGATAGGCGGCATCTTGAAGCGCGACGAATGGAGAGTAAAATGCACTATTAAACTTCTATGATAGGGCAATCAGAGACCCGATTAGATCATTTTATATTTTGGTTAATATAAGAATTCAGCGAAATTCTATCACATGTGTTTAATTTACGTCGCTCCTATTTCAGATAGCGTATTGGGATAAGCGGCATCTCAAAGCGCATGAAATGCTGAGTAAAATGCGCTATTAAACTTCTAGGGTAGGGCAATCAGAGACCCGATTAGATCATTTTATATCATGGTTAATTTAAGGATTCAGCAAAATTCTATCACATTTGTTCAATTTACGTCGCTCCTATTTCAGATAGCGTATTGGGCTAAGCGGCATCTCAAAGCGCATGAAATGACGAATAAAATGCACTATTAAGCTTGTACGCTAGGGCGAACAGAGACCCGATTAGATCATTTAACATTATGGTAAATAAAAGAATTCAGCGAAATTCTATCACATTTGTTCAATTTACGTCGCTCCTATTTCCGATAGCGTACTGGGCTAGGCGGCACCTCAAAGCGCATGAAATGACGAGTAAAATGCTCTATTAAACGTCTAGGGTAGGGCAAACAGAGACCCGATTAGGTCATTTCATATTATGGTTAATTTAAGAATTCAGCGAAATTCTATCACATTTGTTCAAGTTACATCGCTCCTATTTCAGATAGCTTATTGTGCTAAGCGGCATCTCAAAGCGCATGAAATGGCGAGTAAAATGCACTATTAAACTTCTAGGATAAGGCAAACAGAGACCCGATTAGATCATTTTATATTACGGTTAATATAAGAATTCAGCGTAATTCTGTCACATTTGTTCAAGTTACGTAGCTCCTATTTCAGATAGCGCACTGGGCTAGGCGGCAACTTAAACCGCGTGGAATGGCGAGTAAAATGCACTATTAAACTTCTATGATAGGGCAATCAGAGACCCGATTAGTTCATTTTATATTTTGGTTAATATAAGAATCCAGCGAAATTCTATCACATTTGTTCAATTTACGTCGCTCCTATTTCAGATAGCGTATTGGGCTAAGCGGCATCTCAAAGCGCACGAAAGGGCGAGTAAAATGCACTATTAAACTTCTAGGGTGGGGCAAGCAGAGACCCGATCAGATCATTTTATATTACGGTTAATATAAGAATTCAGCGAAGTTCTATCACATTTGTTCAATTTACGTCGCTCCTATTTCAGATAGCTTATTGGGCTAAGCGGCAACTCAGAGCGCATGAAATGACGAGTGAAATGCACTGTTAAACTTCTAGGGTAGGGCGAACAAAGACCGGATTAGATCATTTTACATTAAGGTTAAAATAAGAATTCAGCGAAATTCTATCACTTTTGTTCAATTTACGTCGCTCCTATTTCAGATAGCGTATTGGGCTAAGCTGCATCTCAAAGCGCAAGAAATGGCTCGTAAAATGCACTATTAAACTTCTAGGGTAGGGCAAACAGAGACCGGATTAGATCATTTTATATTTTGGTTAATATAAGAATTCAGCGAAATTCTATCACTTTTGTTCAATTTACGTCGCTCCTATTTCAGATAGCTTATTGGGCTAAGCGGCAGCTCAGAGCGCATGAAATGACGAGTGAAATGCACTGTTAAACTTCTAGGGTAGGGCGAACAAAGACCCGATTAGATCATTTTACATTAAGGTTAATATAAGTATTCAGGGAACTTCTATCACATTTGTTCAATTTACGTCGCTCCTATGTCAGATAGCGTATTGGGCTAGGCGGCATCTTAAAGCGCGTGGAATGGCGAGTAAAATGCACTATTAATCTTCTATGATAGGGCAATCAGAGACCCGATTAGATCATTTTATATTTTGGTTAATATAAGAATTCAGCGTAATTCTATCACATTTGTTCAATTTACGTCGCTCCTATATCAGATAGCATATTGGGCTAAGCGGCATCTCAAAGCGCATGAAATGGCGAGTAAAATGCACTATTAAACTTCTAGGGTAATGCAAACAGAGACCCGATTGGATCATTTTATATTACGGTTAATATAAGAATTCAGCGAAATTCTATCACATTTGTTCAATTTACGTCGCTCCTATTTCAGATAGCGTATTGGGCTATGCGGCATCTCAAAGCGCATGAAATGACGAGAGAAATGCACTATTAAACTTCTTGGGTAGGGCGAACAGAGACCCGATTACATCATTTTATATTATGGTTAATTTAAGAATTCAGCAAAATTCTATCACATTTGTTCAATTTACGTCGCTCCTATTTCAGATAGCGTACTGGGCTAGGCGGCATCTTAAAGCGCGTGGAATGGCGAGTAAAATGCACTATTACACTTCTAGGATAAGGCAAACAGAGACCCGATTAGATCATTTTATATTACGGTTAATATAAGAATTCAGCGAAGTTCTATCACATTTGTTCAATTTACGTCGCTCCTATTTCAGATAGCGTATTGGGCTATGCGGCATCTCAAAGCGCATGAAATGACGAGAGAAATGCACTATTAAGCTTCTAGGGTTGGGCACATAGAGACCCGATTAGATCATTTTATATTATGGTTAATTTAAGAATTCAGCGAAATCCTATCACATTTGTTCATTTTACGTCGCTCCTATTTCAGATAGCGTATTGGGCTAAGCGGCATCTCAAAGCGCATGAAATGGCGAGTAAAATGCACTATTAAACTTCTAGGGTAGGGCAAACAGAGACCCCATTAGATCATTTTATATTATGGTTAATTTAAGAATTCAGCGAAATTCTATCACATTTGTTCAATTTACGTTGCTCCTATTTCAGATAGCGTATTGGGCTAAGCGGCATCTCAACGCGCAAGAAATGGCGAGTAAAATGCACTATTAAACTTCTAGGGTCGGGCAAACAGAGACCAGTTTAGATCACTTTATATTATGGTTAATTTAAGAATTCAGCGAAATTCTATCTCATTTGTTCAATTTACGTCGGTCCTATTGCAGATAGCGTATTGGGCTAAGCGGCATCTCAAAGCGCATGAAATGGCGAGTAAAATGCACTATTAAACTTCTATGGTAATGCAAACTGAGACCCGATTAGATCATTTTATATTACGGTTAATATAAGAATTCAGCGTAATCCTATCACATTTGTTCAACATGCGTCGCTCCTATTTCAGATAGTGTACTGGGCTAGGCGGCATCTTAAAGCGCGTGGAAGGGCGAGTAAAATGCACTACTAAACTTCTATGATAGGGCAATCAGAGTCCCGTTTAGGTCATTTTATATTTTGTTTAATATATGATTTCAGGGAAATTCTATCACATTTGTTCAATTTACGTCGCTCCGATTTCAGATAGCTATTGGGCTAAGCGGCATCTCAAAGCGCATGAAATGACGAGAGAAATGCACTATTAAACTTCTTGGGTAGGGCGAACAGAGACCCTATTACATCATTTTATATTATGGTTAATTTAAGACTTCAGCAAAATTCTATCACATTTGTTCAATTTACGTCGCTCCTATTTCAGATAGCGTATTGGGCTAAGCGGCATCTCAAAGCGCATGAAATGGCCAGTAAAATGCACTATTAAACTTCTAGGATAAGGCAAACGGAGACCCGATTAGACCATTTCATATTACGGTTAAGATAAGAATTCAGCGTTATTCTATCACATTTGTTCAACTTACGTCGCTCCTATTTCAGATAGCGTACTGGGCTAGGCGGCGTCTTAAAGCGCGTGGAATGGCGAGCAAAATGCACTGTTAAACTTCTATGATAGGGCAATCAGAGACCCGATTAGATCATTTTATATTTTGGTTAATATAAGAATTCAGCGAAATTCTATCACATTTGTTTAATTTACGTCGCTCCTATTTCAGATAGCGTATTGGGCTAAGCGGCATCTCAAAGCGCAAGAAATGGCGAGTAAAATGCACTATTAAACTTCTAGGGTAGGGCAAACAGAGACCCCATTAGATCATTTTATATTATGGTTAATTTAAGAATTCAGCGAAATTCTATCACATTTGTTCAATTTACGTTGCTCCTATTTCAGATAGCGTATTGGGCTAAGCGGCATCTCAACGCGCAAGAAATGGCGAGTAAAATGCTCTATTAAACATCTAGGGTGGGGCAAACAGAGACCAGTTTAGATCACTTTATATTATGGTTAATATAAGAATTCAGCGTAATTCTATCACATTTGTTCAACATACGTCGCTCCTATTTCAGATAGTGTACTGGGCTAGGCGGCATCTTAAAGCGCGTGGAAGGGCGAGTAAAATGCACTACTAAACTTCTATGATAGGGCAATCAGAGTCCCGTTTAGATCATTTTACATTTTGTTTAATATAAGATTTCAGGGAAATTCTATCACATTTGTTCAATTTACGTCGCTCCTATTTCAGATAGCTATTGGGCTAAGCGGCATCTCAAAGCGCATGAAATGACGAGAGAAATGCACTATTAAACTTCTTGGGTAGGGCGAACAGAGACCCGATTACATCATTTTATATTATGGTTAATTTAAGAATTCAGCAAAATTCTATCACATTTGTTCAATTTACGTCGCTCCTATTTCAGATAGCGTACCCGGATAGGCGGCATCTTGAAGCGCGACGAATGGTGAGTAAAATGCACTATTAAACTTCTATGATAGGGCAATCAGAGACCCGATTAGATCATTTTATATTTTGGTTAATATAAGAATTCAGCGAAATTCTATCACATGTGTTTAATTTACGTCGCTCCTATTTCAGATAGCGTATTGGGATAAGCGGCATCTCAAAGCGCATGAAATGCTGAGTAAAATGCGCTATTAAACTTCTAGGGTAGGGCAATCAGAGACCCGATTAGATCATTTTATATCATGGTTAATTTAAGGATTCAGCAAAATTCTATCACATTTGTTCAATTTGCGTCGCTCCTATTTCAGATAGCGTATTGGGCTAAGCGGCATCTCAAAGCGCATGAAATGACGAATAAAATGCACTATTAAGCTTGTACGCTAGGGCGAACAGAGACCCGATTAGATCATTTAACATTATGGTAAATAAAAGAATTCAGCGAAATTCTATCACATTTGTTCAATTTACGTCGCTCCTATTTCCGATAGCGTACTGGGCTAGGCGGCATCTCAAAGCGCATGAAATGACGAGTAAAATGCTCTATTAAACGTCTAGGGTAGGGCAAACAGAGACCCGATTAGGTCATTTCATATTATGGTTAATTTAAGAATTCAGCGAAATTCTATCACATTTGTTCAAGTTACATCGCTCCTATTTCAGATAGCTTATTGTGCTAAGCGGCATCTCAAAGCGCATGAAATGGCGAGTAAAATGCACTATTAAACTTCTAGGATAAGGCAAACAGAGACCCGATTAGATCATTTTATATTACGGTTAATATAAGAATTCAGCGTAATTCTGTCACATTTGTTCAAGTTACGTAGCTCCTATTTCAGATAGCGCACTGGGCTAGGCGGCAACTTAAACCGCGTGGAATGGCGAGTAAAATGCACTATTAAACTTCTATGATAGGGCAATCAGAGACCCGATTAGTTCATTTTATATTTTGGTTAATATAAGAATCCAGCGAAATTCTATCACATTTGTTCAATTTACGTCGCTCCTATTTCAGATAGCGTATTGGGCTAAGCGGCATCTCAAAGCGCACGAAAGGGCGAGTAAAATGCACTATTAAACTTCTAGGGTGGGGCAAGCAGAGACCCGATCAGATCATTTTATATTACGGTTAATATAAGAATTCAGCGAAGTTCTATCACATTTGTTCAATTTACGTCGCTCCTATTTCAGATAGCTTATTGGGCTAAGCGGCAACTCAGAGCGCATGAAATGACGAGTGAAATGCACTGTTAAACTTCTAGGGTAGGGCGAACAAAGACCGGATTAGATCATTTTACATTAAGGTTAAAATAAGAATTCAGCGAAATTCTATCACTTTTGTTCAATTTACGTCGCTCCTATTTCAGATAGCGTATTGGGCTAAGCTGCATCTCAAAGCGCAAGAAATGGCTCGTAAAATGCACTATTAAACTTCTAGGGTAGGGCAAACAGAGACCGGATTAGATCATTTTATATTTTGGTTAATATAAGAATTCAGCGAAATTCTATCACTTTTGTTCAATTTACGTCGCTCCTATTTCAGATAGCTTATTGGGCTAAGCGGCAGCTCAGAGCGCATGAAATGACGAGTGAAATGCACTGTTAAACTTCTAGGGTAGGGCGAACAAAGACCCGATTAGATCATTTTACATTAAGGTTAATATAAGTATTCAGGGAACTTCTATCACATTTGTTCAATTTACGTCGCTCCTATGTCAGATAGCGTATTGGGCTAGGCGGCATCTTAAAGCGCGTGGAATGGCGAGTAAAATGCACTATTAATCTTCTATGATAGGGCAATCAGAGACCCGATTAGATCATTTTATATTTTGGTTAATATAAGAATTCAGCGTAATTCTATCACATTTGTTCAATTTACGTCGCTCCTATATCAGATAGCATATTGGGCTAAGCGGCATCTCAAAGCGCATGAAATGGCGAGTAAAATGCACTATTAAACTTCTAGGGTAATGCAAACAGAGACCCGATTGGATCATTTTATATTACGGTTAATATAAGAATTCAGCGAAATTCTATCACATTTGTTCAATTTACGTCGCTCCTATTTCAGATAGCGTATTGGGCTATGCGGCATCTCAAAGCGCATGAAATGACGAGAGAAATGCACTATTAAACTTCTTGGGTAGGGCGAACAGAGACCCGATTACATCATTTTATATTATGGTTAATTTAAGAATTCAGCAAAATTCTATCACATTTGTTCAATTTACGTCGCTCCTATTTCAGATAGCGTACTGGGCTACGCGGCATCTTAAAGCGCGTGGAATGGCGAGTAAAATGCACTATTACACTTCTAGGATAAGGCAAACAGAGACCCGATTAGATCATTTTATATTACGGTTAATATAAGAATTCAGCGAAGTTCTATCACATTTGTTCAATTTACGTCGCTCCTATTTCAGATAGCGTATTGGGCTAAGCGGCATCTCAAAGCGCATGAAATGACGAGAGAAATGCACTATTAAGCTTCTAGGGTTGGGCACATAGAGACCCGATTAGATCATTTTATATTATGGTTAATTTAAGAATTCAGCGAAATCCTATCACATTTGTTCATTTTACGTCGCTCCTATTTCAGATAGCGTATTGGGCTAAGCGGCATCTCAAAGCGCATGAAATGGCGAGTAAAATGCACTATTAAACTTCTAGGGTAGGGCAAACAGAGACCCCATTAGATCATTTTATATTATGGTTAATTTAAGAATTCAGCGAAATTCTATCACATTTGTTCAATTTACGTTGCTCCTATTTCAGATAGCGTATTGGGCTAAGCGGCATCTCAACGCGCAAGAAATGGCGAGTAAAATGCACTATTAAACTTCTAGGGTCGGGCAAACAGAGACCAGTTTAGATCACTTTATATTATGGTTAATTTAAGAATTCAGCGAAATTCTATCTCATTTGTTCAATTTACGTCGGTCCTATTGCAGATAGCGTATTGGGCTAAGCGGCATCTCAAAGCGCATGAAATGGCGAGTAAAATGCACTATTAAACTTCTATGGTAATGCAAACTGAGACCCGATTAGATCATTTTATATTACGGTTAATATAAGAATTCAGCGTAATCCTATCACATTTGTTCAACATGCGTCGCTCCTATTTCAGATAGTGTACTGGGCTAGGCGGCATCTTAAAGCGCGTGGAAGGGCGAGTAAAATGCACTACTAAACTTCTATGATAGGGCAATCAGAGTCCCGTTTAGGTCATTTTATATTTTGTTTAATATATGATTTCAGGGAAATTCTATCACATTTGTTCAATTTACGTCGCTCCGATTTCAGATAGCTATTGGGCTAAGCGGCATCTCAAAGCGCATGAAATGACGAGAGAAATGCACTATTAAACTTCTTGGGTAGGGCGAACAGAGACCCTATTACATCATTTTATATTATGGTTAATTTAAGACTTCAGCAAAATTCTATCACATTTGTTCAATTTACGTCGCTCCTATTTCAGATAGCGTATTGGGCTAAGCGGCATCTCAAAGCGCATGAAATGGCCAGTAAAATGCACTATTAAACTTCTAGGATAAGGCAAACGGAGACCCGATTAGACCATTTCATATTACGGTTAAGATAAGAATTCAGCGTTATTCTATCACATTTGTTCAACTTACGTCGCTCCTATTTCAGATAGCGTACTGGGCTAGGCGGCGTCTTAAAGCGCGTGGAATGGCGAGCAAAATGCACTGTTAAACTTCTATGATAGGGCAATCAGAGACCCGATTAGATCATTTTATATTTTGGTTAATATAAGAATTCAGCGAAATTCTATCACATTTGTTTAATTTACGTCGCTCCTATTTCAGATAGCGTATTGGGCTAAGCGGCATCTCAAAGCGCAAGAAATGGCGAGTAAAATGCACTATTAAACTTCTAGGGTAGGGCAAACAGAGACCCCATTAGATCATTTTATATTATGGTTAATTTAAGAATTCAGCGAAATTCTATCACATTTGTTCAATTTACGTTGCTCCTATTTCAGATAGCGTATTTGGCTAAGCGGCATCTCAACGCGCAAGAAATGGCGAGTAAAATGCTCTATTAAACATCTAGGGTGGGGCAAACAGAGACCAGTTTAGATCACTTTATATTATGGTTAATATAAGAATTCAGCGTAATTCTATCACATTTGTTCAACATACGTCGCTCCTATTTCAGATAGTGTACTGGGCTAGGCGGCATCTTAAAGCGCGTGGAAGGGCGAGTAAAATGCACTACTAAACTTCTATGATAGGGCAATCAGAGTCCCGTTTAGATCATTTTACATTTTGTTTAATATAAGATTTCAGGGAAATTCTATCACATTTGTTCAATTTACGTCGCTCCTATTTCAGATAGCTATTGGGCTAAGCGGCATCTCAAAGCGCATGAAATGACGAGAGAAATGCACTATTAAACTTCTTGGGTAGGGCGAACAGAGACCCGATTACATCATTTTATATTATGGTTAATTTAAGAATTCAGCAAAATTCTATCACATTTGTTCAATTTACGTCGCTCCTATTTCAGATAGCGTACCCGGATAGGCGGCATCTTGAAGCGCGACGAATGGTGAGTAAAATGCACTATTAAACTTCTATGATAGGGCAATCAGAGACCCGATTAGATCATTTTATATTTTGGTTAATATAAGAATTCAGCGAAATTCTATCACATGTGTTTAATTTACGTCGCTCCTATTTCAGATAGCGTATTGGGATAAGCGGCATCTCAAAGCGCATGAAATGCTGAGTAAAATGCGCTATTAAACTTCTAGGGTAGGGCAATCAGAGACCCGATTAGATCATTTTATATCATGGTTAATTTAAGGATTCAGCAAAATTCTATCACATTTGTTCAATTTGCGTCGCTCCTATTTCAGATAGCGTATTGGGCTAAGCGGCATCTCAAAGCGCATGAAATGACGAATAAAATGCACTATTAAGCTTGTACGCTAGGGCGAACAGAGACCCGATTAGATCATTTAACATTATGGTAAATAAAAGAATTCAGCGAAATTCTATCACATTTGTTCAATTTACGTCGCTCCTATTTCCGATAGCGTACTGGGCTAGGCGGCATCTCAAAGCGCATGAAATGACGAGTAAAATGCTCTATTAAACGTCTAGGGTAGGGCAAACAGAGACCCGATTAGGTCATTTCATATTATGGTTAATTTAAGAATTCAGCGAAATTCTATCACATTTGTTCAAGTTACATCGCTCCTATTTCAGATAGCTTATTGTGCTAAGCGGCATCTCAAAGCGCATGAAATGGCGAGTAAAATGCACTATTAAACTTCTAGGATAAGGCAAACAGAGACCCGATTAGATCATTTTATATTACGGTTAATATAAGAATTCAGCGTAATTCTGTCACATTTGTTCAAGTTACGTAGCTCCTATTTCAGATAGCGCACTGGGCTAGGCGGCAACTTAAACCGCGTGGAATGGCGAGTAAAATGCACTATTAAACTTCTATGATAGGGCAATCAGAGACCCGATTAGTTCATTTTATATTTTGGTTAATATAAGAATCCAGCGAAATTCTATCACATTTGTTCAATTTACGTCGCTCCTATTTCAGATAGCGTATTGGGCTAAGCGGCATCTCAAAGCGCACGAAAGGGCGAGTAAAATGCACTATTAAACTTCTAGGGTGGGGCAAGCAGAGACCCGATTAGATCATTTTATATTATGGTTAATTTAATAATTCAGCCAAATTCTATCACATTTGTTCAATTTACGTCGCTCCTATTTCAGATAGCGTACTGGGCTAGGCGGAATCTTAAAGCGCGTGGATTGGCGAGTAAAATGCACTATTAAACTTCTATGATAGGGCAATCGGAGACCCGATTAGATCATTTTATATTTTGGTTAATATAAGAATTCAGCGAAATTTTATCACAATTGTTCTATTTACGTCGCTCCTATTTCAGATAGCGTATTGGGCTAAGCGGCATCTCAAAGCATATGAAATGGCGAGTGAAATGCACTATTACACTTCTAGGGTAGGGCGAACAGAGACCCGATTAGATCATATTATATTATGGTTAATTTACGAATTCAGCAAAATTCTATCACATTTGTTCAATTTACATCGCTCCTATTTCAGATATCGTATTGGGCTAAGCGGCAACTCAAAGCGCATGAAATGACGAGTGAAATGCAGTATTACACTTCTAGGGTAGGGAGAACAGAGACCCGATTAGATCATTTTACATTAAGGTTAATATAAGAATTCCGGGAAATTCTATCACATTTGTTCAATTTACGTCGCTCCTATTTCAGATAGCGTATTGGGCTAAGCGGCATCTCAAAGCGCATGAAATGGCGAGTAAAATGCACTGCTAAACTTGTAGGGTAGGACAAACACAGACCCGATTAGATCATTTTATATTATAATTAATTTAAGATGTCAGCAAAATTCTGTCACATTTGTTCAATTTACGTCGCTCCCATTTCAGATAGCGTACTGGGTTAGGCGGCATCTTAAAGCGCGTGGAATGGCGATCAAAATGCACTATTAAACTTCTATGGTATGGCAATCAGAGACCCGACTAGATAATTTTATATTTTGGTTAATATAAGAATTCAGCTAAATTCTATCACAATTGTTCAATTTACGTCACTCCTATTTCAGATGGCGTATTGGGCTAAGCGGCATCTCAAAGCGCATGAAATGACGAGTGAAAGGCACTCTTAAACTTCTAGGGTAGGGTGAACAGAGAACCGATTAGATCATTTTATATTACGGTTAATATAAGAATTCAGCGTAATTCTATCACATTTGTTCAACTTACGTCGCTCCTACTTCAGATAGCGTACTGGGCTCGGCGGCATCTTAAAGCGCAAGAAATGGCGGGTAAAATGCACTATTAAACTTCTAGGGTAGGGCAAACAGAGACCCGATAAGATGATTTTATATTATGGTTAATTTAAGAATTCAGCGAAACTGTATCATATTTGTTCAATTTACGTCGCTCCTATTTCAGATAGCGTATTGGGCTAAGCTGCATCTCAATGCGCATGAAATGGCGAGTAAAATGCACTATTAAACTTCTAGGATAAGGCAAACAGGGACCCGATTAGATCATTTTATATTACGGTTAATATAAGAATTCAGCGTAATTCTATCACATTTCTTCAACTTACGTCGCTCCTATTTCAGATAGCGTACTGGGCTAGGCGGCATCTTAAAGCGCGTGGAATGGCGAGTAAAATGCACTACTAAACTTCTATGATAAGGCAATCAGAGTCCCGTTTAGATCATTTTATATTTTGTTTAATATAAGATTTCAGGGAAATTCTATCACATTTGTTCAATTTACGTCGCTCCTATTTCAGATAGCGTATTGGGCTAAGCGGCATCTCAAATCGCATGAAATGGCGAGTAAAATGCACTATTAAACTTCTAGGGTAAGGCAAACAGAGACCCGATTAGATCATTTTATGTTATGGTTAATTTAAGAATTCAGCCAAATTCTATCACATGTGTTCAATTTACGTCGCTCCTATTTCAGATAGCGTATTGGGCTAAGCGCCATCTCAAAGCGCATGAAATGGCGAGTAAAATACACTATTAAACTTCTAGGGTAGGGCAAACAGAGACCCGATTAGATCATTTTATATTATGGTTAATTTAAATATTCGGCCAAATTCTATCACATTTGTTCAATTTACGTCGCTCCTATTTCAGATAGCGTACTGGGCTAGGCGGAATCTTAAAGCGCATGGATTGGCGAGTAAAATGCACTATTAAACTTCTATGATAGGGCAATCAGAGACCCGATTAGATCATTTTATATTTTGGTTAATATAAGAATTCAGCGAAATTCTATCACAATTGTTCTATTTACGTCGCTCCTATTTCAGATAGCGTATTGGGCTAAGCGGCATCTCAAAGCATATGAAATGGCGAGTGAAATGCACTATTACACTTCTAGGGTAGGGCGAACAGAGACCCGATTAGATCATTTTACATTAAGGATAATATAAGTATTCAGGGAAATTCTATCACATTTGTTCAATTTACGTCGCTCCTATTTCAGATAGCGTATTGGGCTATGCGGCATCTCAAAGCGCATGAAATAACCAGTAAAATGCACTGTTAAACTTCTAGGGTAGGACAAACAGAGACCCGATTAGATCATTTTATATTATGGTTAATTTAAGAATTCAGCCAAATTCTATCACATTTGTTCAATTTACGTCGCTCCTATTGCAGAAAGCGTATTGGGCTAAGCGGCATCTCAAAGCGCATGAAATGACGAGCGAAATGCGCTTGTAATCTTCTAGGGTAGGGCGAACAGAGACCCGATTAGATCATTTTATATTACGGTTAATATAAGAATTCAGCGTAATTCTATCACATTTGTTCAACATACGTCGCTCCTATTTCAGATAGTGTACTGGGCTAGGCGGCATCTTAAAGCACGTGGAAGGTCGAGTAAAATGCACTACTAAACTTCTATGATAGGGCAATCAGAGTCCCGTTTAGATCATTTTATATTTTGTTTAATATAAGATTTCAGGGAAATTCTATCACATTTGTTCAATTTACGTCGCTCCTATTTCAGATAGCGTATTGGGCTAAGCGGCATCTCAAAGCACATGAAATGGGGAGTAAAATGGACTATTAAACTTCTAGGCTAGTGCAAACAGAGACCCGATAAGATGATTTTATATTATGGTTAACTTAAGAATTCAGCGAAACTGTATCATATTTGTTCAATTTACGTCGCTCCTATTTCAGATAGCGTATTGGGCTAAGCGGCATCTCAATGCGCATGAAATGGCGAGTAAAATGCACTATTAAACTTCTAGGGTAGGGCAAACAGAGACCCGATTAGATCATTTTATATTTTGTTTAATATAAGATTTCAGGGAAATTCTATCACATTTGTTCAACATACGTCGCTCCTATTTCAGATAGTGTACTGGGCTAGGCGGCATCTTAAAGCACGTGGAAGGTCGAGTAAAATGCACTACTAAACTTCTATGATAGGGCAATCAGAGTCCCGTTTAGATCATTTTATATTTTGTTTAATATAAGATTTCAGGGAAATTCTATCACATTTGTTTAATTTACGTCGCTCCTATTTCAGATAGCGTATTGGGCGAAGCGGCATCTCAAAGCGCATGAAATGGCGACTAAAATGCACTATTAAACTTCTAGGGTAGGGCAAGCAGAGACCCGATTAGATCATTTTATATTATGGTTAATTTAAGAATTCAGCAAAATTCTATCACATTCGTTCAATTTAGGTCGCTCCTATTTCAGATAGCGTTCTGGGCTAGGCGGCATCTTAAAGCGCGTGGAATGGCGAGTAAAATGCACTGCTAAACTTCTATGATAGGGCAATCAGAGACCCGATTAGATCATTTTATATTTTGTTTAATATAAGATTTCAGGGAAATTCTATCACATTTGTTCAATTTAAGTCGCTCCTATTTCAGATAGCGTGTTGGGCTAAGCGGCATCTGAAAGCGCATGAAATGGCGAGTAAAATGCAATACTAAACTTCTAGGATAAGGCAAACAGAGACCCGATTAGATCATTTTATATTTTGGTTAATATAAGAATTCAGCGAAATTCTATCACATTTGTTCAATTTACATCGCACCTATTTCAGATATCGTATTGGGCTAAGCGGCAACTCAAAGCGCATGAAATGACGAGTGAAATGCAGTATTCAACTTCTAGTGTAGGGAGAACAGAGACCCGATTAGATCATTTTACATTAAGGTTAATATAAGAATTCAGGGAAATTCTATCACATTTGTTCAATTTACGTCGCTCCTATTTCAGATAGCGTATTGGGCTAAGCGGCATCTCAAAGCGCATGAAATTGCGAGTAAAATGCACTGCTAAACTTGTAGGGTAGGGCAAACAGAGACCCGATTAGATCATTTTATATTATGGTTAATTTAAGATGTCAGCAAAATTCTGTCACATTTGTTCAATTTACGTCGCTCCAATTTCAGATAGCATACTGGGCTAGGCGGCATCTTAAAGCGCGTGGAATGGCGATCAAAATGCACTATTAAACTTCTAGGGTAGGGCAAGCAGAGACTCGATTAGATCATTTTATATTATGGTTAATTTAAGAATTCAACAAAATTCTATCACATTCGTTCAATTTAGGTCGCTCCTATTTCAGATAGCGTATTGTGCTAAGCGGCATCTCAAAGCGCATGAAATGGCGAGTGAAATGCACTATATGACTTCTATGGTAGGGCGAACAGTGACCCGATTAGATCATTTTATATTATAGTTAATTTAAGAATTCAGCGAAATTCTATCACATTTGTTCCATTTACGTCGCTCCTATTTCAGATAGCGTATTGGGCTAAGCGGCATCTCAAAGCGCATGAAATGGCGAGTAAAATGCACTATCAAACTTCTAGGATAAGGCAAACAGAGACCCGATTAGATCATTTTATATTACGGTTAATATAAGAAATCAGCGTAATTCTATCACATTTGTTCAACTTACGTCGGTCCTATTTCAGGTAGCGTACTGGGCTAGGCGGCATCTTAAAGCGCGTGGAATGGCGAGTAAAATGCACTATTAAACTTCTAGGATAAGGCAAACAGAGACCTGCTTAGATCATTTTATATTACGGTTAATATAAGAATGCGGCGTAATTCTATCACATTTGTTCAACTTACGTCGCTCCTATTTCAGATAGCGTTCTGGGCTAAGCGGCATCTCAAAGCGCATGAAATGGCGAGTAAAATGCACTATCAAACTTCTAGGATAAGGCAAACAGAGACCGGATTAGATCATTTTATATTACGGTTAATATAAGAATTCAGCCAAATTCTATCACATTTGTTCAATTTACGTCGCTCATATTTCAGATAGCGAACTGGGCTATGCGGCATCTTAAAGCGCGCGGAATGGCGAGTAAAATGCACTATTAAACTTCTATGCTAGGGCAATCAGAGACCCGATTAGATCATTTCATATTTTGTTTAATATAAGATTTCAGGGAAATTCTATCACATTTGTTCAATTTACGTCGCTCCTATTTCAGATAGCGTATTGGGCTAAGCGGCATCTCAAAGCGCATGAAATGGCGAGTAAAATGCACTATCAAACTTCTAGGATAAGGCAAACAGAGACCGGATTAGATCATTTTATATTACGGTTAATATAAGAATTCAGCGTAATTCTATCACATTTGTTCAACTTACGTCGCTCCTATTTCAGGCAGCGTACTGGGCTAGGCGGCATCTTAAAGCGCGTGGAATGGCGAGTAAAATGCACTATTAAACTTCTAGGATAAGGCAAACAGAGACCTGCTTAGATCATTTTATATTACGGTTAATATAAGAATGCGGCGTAATTCTATCACATTTGTTCAATTTACGTCGCTGCTATTCCAGATAGCTTATTGTGCTTAGCGGCACCTCAAAGCGCATGAAATGACGAATGAAATGCACTATTAAACTTCTAGGATAAGGCAAACAGAGACCCGATTAGATCATTTTATATTTTGGTTAATATAAGGATTCAGCCAAATTCTATCACATTTGTTCAATTTACGTCGCTCATATTTCAGATAGCGAACTGGGCTATGCGGCATCTTAAAGCGCGCGGAATGGCGAGTAAAATGCACTATTAAACTTCTATGCTAGGGCAATCAGAGACCCGATTAGATCATTTCATATTTTCGTTAATATAAGAATTCAGTGAAATTCTATCACATTTGTTCAATTTACGTCGCTCCTATTTCAGATAGCGTATTGGGCAAAGCGGCATCTCAAAGCGTATGAAATGGCGAATAAAATGCACTATTAAAGTTCTAGGGTAGGGCAAACAGAGACCCGATTAGATCATTTTATATTATGGTTAATTTAAGAATTGAGCGAAATTCTATCACATTTGTTTAACTTACGTCGCTCCTAATTTAGATAGCGTACTGGGCTAGGCGGCATCTTAAAGCGCGTGGAATGGCGAGTAAAATGCACTGCTAAACTTCTATGATAGGGCAATCAGAGACCCGATTAGATCATTTTATATTTTGTTTAATATAAGATTTCAGGGAAATTCTATCACATTTGTTTAATTTACGTCGCTCCTATTTCAGATAGCGTATTGGGCGAAGCGGCATCTCAAAGCGCATGAAATGGCGACTAAAATGCACTATTAAACTTCTAGGGTAGGGCAAGCAGAGACCCGATAAGATCATTTTATATTATGGTTAATTTAAGTATTCAGCAAAATTCTATCACATTCGTTCAATTTAGGTCGCTCCTATTTCAGAAAGCGTACTGGGAGAGGCGGCATCTTAAAGCGCGTGGAATGTCGAGTAAAATCCACTATTAAACTTCTAGGCTAGGGCGAACAGAGGCCAGATTAGATCATTTTACATTGTGGTTAATAAAATAATTCAGCGAAATTCTATCACATTTGTTCAACTTTCGTCGCTCATATTTCAGATAGCGTATTGGGCTAAGCGGCATCTCAAAGCGCATGAAATGGCGAGTAAAATGCACTATTAAACTTCTAGGGTAGGGCAATCAGTGACCCGATTAGATCATTTTATATTATAGTTAATTTAAGAATTCGGCGAAATTCTATCAGATTTGTTCAATTTACGTCGCTCCTATTTCAGATAGCGCATTGGGCTAAGCGGCATCTCAAAGTGCATGAAATGGCGAGTAAAATGCACTATTAAACTTCTAGGGTAGGGCAAACAGAGACCCGATTAGATCATTTTATATTATGGTTAATTTAAGAATTCAGCAAAATTCTATCACATTTGTTCAATGTACGTCGCTCCTATTTCGGATAGCGTATTGGTTTAAGCGGTATCTCAAAGCGCATTAAATGGCGAGTAAAATGCAATACTAAACTTCTAGGATAAGGCAAACAGAGACCCGATTAGATCATTTTATATTACGGTTAATATAAGAATGCAGCGTAATTCTATCACATTTGTTCAACTTACGTCGCTCCTAATTTAGATAGCGTACTGGGCTAGGCGGCATCTTAAAGCGCGTGGAATGGCGAGTAAAATGCACTGCTAAACTTCTATGATAGGGCAATCAGAGACCCGATTAGATCATTGTATATTTTGTTTAATATAAGATTTCAGGGAAATTCTATCACATTTGTTCAACTTACGTCGCTCGTATTTCAGATAGCTTATTGTGCTTAGCGGCATCTCAAAGCGCATGAAATGACGAGTGAAATGCACTATTAAACTTCTAGGCTAGGGCAAACAGAGACCCGATTAGATCATTTTATGTTATGGTTAATTTAAGAATTCACCGAAATTCTATCACATTTGTTCAACTTACGTCGCTCCTAATTTAGATAGCGTACTGGGCTAGGCGGCATCTTAAAGCGCGTGGAATGGCGAGTAATATGCACTACTAAACTTCTATGATAGGGCAATCAGAGATCCGATTAGATCATTGTATGTTTTGTTTAATATAAGATTTCAGGGAAATTCTATCACATTTGTTCAATTTACGTCGCTCCTATTTCAGATAGCGTATTGGGCTAAGCGGCATCTCAAGGCGCACGAAATGGCGAATAAAATGCGCTATTACACTTCTAGGCTAGGGCGAACAGAGAACCGATTAGATCATTTTACATTATGGTTCTTAAAAGAATTCAGCGAAATTCTATCACATTTGTTCAACGTACGTCGCTCCTATTTCAGATAGCGTATTGGGATAAGCGGCATCGAAAAGCGCATGAAATGGCGAGTAAAATGCACAATTAAACTACTAGGGTAGGGCAAACCGAGACCCGATTAGATCATTTTATATTGTGGTTAATTTAAGAATTCAGCAAAATTCTATCACATTTGTTCAATTTACGTCGCTCCTATTTCAGATAGCGTATTGGGCTAAGCGGCATCTTAAAGCGCGTGGAATGGCGAGTAAAATGCACTATTAAACTTCTAGGATAAGGCAAACAGAGACCCGATTAGATCATTTTATATTACGGTTAATATAAGAATGCGGCGTAATTCTTTCACATTTGTTCAATTTACGTCGCTGCTATTCCAGATAGCTTATTGTGCTTAGCGGCATCTCAAAGCGCATGAAATGACGAGTGAAATGCACTGTTAAACTTCTAGGGTAGGGCAAACAGAGACCCGATTAGATCATTTTATATTAAGGTTACTTTAAGAATTCAGCGAAATTCTATCACATTTGTTCAATTTACGTCGCTCCTATTCCAGATAGCGTACTGTGCTAGACGGCATCTTAAGGCGCGTGGAATGGCGAGTAAAATGCACTATTAAACTTCTATGGTAGGAAACCAGAGACCCGATTAGATCATTTTATATTAAGGTTACTTTAAGAATTCAGCGAAATTCTATCACATTTGTTCAATTTACGTCGCTCCTATTTCAAATAGCTTATTGGGCGAAGCGGCGTCTCAAAGCGCATGAAATGACGAGTGAAATGCATTATTAGACTTCTAGGGTAGGGCAAACAGAGACCCGATTAGATCATTTGATATTATGGTTAATTTAAGAATTCAGCGAAATTCTATCACATTTGTTCAATTTACGTCGCTCCTATTTCAGATAGCGAATTGGGATAAGCGGCATCTCAAAGCGCATGAAATGGCGAGTAAAATGCACTATTAAACTTCTAGGGTAGGGCGAACAGAGACCAGATTAGATCATTTTACATTAAGGTTAATATAAGTATTCAGCGAGATTCTATCACATTTGTTCAATTTACGTCGCTCCTATTTCAGACAGCGTACTGGGCTAGGCGGCATCTTAAAGCGTGCCGAATGGCGAGCAAAATGCACTATTAACCTTCTATGATAGGGCAATCAGAGACCCGATTAGATCATTTTACATTCTGGTTAATAAAATAATTCAGCGAAATTCTATCACCTTTGTTCAACTTTCGTCGCTCCTATTTCAGATAGCGTATTGGGCTAAGCGGCATCTCAAAGCGCATGAAATGGCGAGTAAAATGCACTATTAAACTTCTAGGGTAGGGCGAGCAGAGACCAGTCTAGATCATTTTATATTTTGTTTAATATAAGATTTCAGGGAAATTCTATCACATTTGTTTAATTTACGTCGCTCCTATTTCAGATAGCGTATTGGGCGAAGCGGCATCTCAAAGCGCATGAAATGGCGAGTAAAATGCACAATTAATCTAATAGGGTAGGGCAAACAGAGACCCGATTAGATCATTTTATATTGTGGTTAATTTAAGCATTCAGCAAAATTCTATCACATTTGTTCAATTTACGTCGCTCCTATTTCAGATAGCGTATTGGGCTAAGCGGCATCTCAAAGCGCATGAAATGGCGAGTAAAATGCACTATCAAACTTTTAGGATAAGGCAAACAGAGACCCGATTAGATCATTTTATATTATGGTTAATTTAAGAATTGAGCGAAATTCTATCACATTCGTTCAATTTACGTCGCTCCTATTTCAGATAGCGTATTGGGCAAAGCGGCATCTCAAAGCGCATGAAATGATGAGTAAAATGCACTATTAAACTTCTAGGGTAGGGCAAGCAGAGACTCGATTAGATCATTTTATATTATGGTTAATTTAAGAATTCAACAAAATTCTATCCCATTCGTTCAATTTAGGTCGCTCCTATTTCAGATAGCGTATTGGGCTAAGCGGCATCTCAAGCGCATGAAATGGCGAGTTAAATGCACTATATGACTTCTATGGTAGGGCGAACAGAGACCCGATTAGATCATTTTACATTGAGGTTAATATAAGAATTCACAGAAATTCTATCACATTTGTTCAATTTACGTCGCTCCTATTTCAGATAGCGTATTGGGCTATGCGGCATCTCAAAGCGCATGAAATGGCGAGTAAAATGCACTGTTAAACTTCTAGGGTAGGGCAAACAGAGACCCGATTAGATCATTTGTTATTATGGTTAATATAAGAATTCAGCGAAATTCTATCACGTTTGTTCAACTTATGTCGCTCATATTTCAGATAGCGTACTGGGCTAGGCGGCATCTTAAAGCGCGTGGAATGGCGAGTAAAATGCACTACTAATCTTCTATGATACGGCAATCAGAGACCCGATTAGATCATTTTATATTTTGTTTAATATAAGATTTCAGGGAAATTCTATCGCATTTGTTCAATTTACGTCGCTCCTGTTTCAGATAGCGTATTGGGCTAAGCGGCATCACAAAGCGCAAGAAATGGAGAATAAAATGCACTATTAAACTTCTAGGCTAGGGAGAACAGAGACCCGATTAGATCATTTTACATTATGGTTCATAAAAGAATTCAGCGAAACTCTATCACATTTTTTCAACTCACGTCGCTCCTATTTCAGATAGCGTATTGGGCTAACGGGCATCTCAAAGCGCATGAAATGGCGAATAAAATGCACTCTTAAACTTCTAGGCTAGGGCGAACAGAGACCCGACCAGATCATTTTACATTATGGTTAATAAAAGAATTCAGCGAAATTCTATCACATTTGTTCAACTTACGTCGCTCCTATTCCAGATAGCGTATTGGGCTAAGCGGCATCTCAAAGCGCATGAAATGGCGAGTAACCTGCACTATTAAACTTCTAGGGTAGGGCAAACAGATACCCGATTAAATCATTTTATATTATGGTTAATTTAAGATGTCAGCAAAATTTTATCACATTTGTTCAATTTACGTCGCTCCTATTTCAGATAGCGTACTGGGCTAGGCGGCATCTTAAAGCGCGTGGAATGGCGAGTAGAATGCACTACTAAACTTCTATGATAGGGCAATCAGAGACCCGATTAGATCATTTTATATTTTGTTTAATATAAGATTTCAGGGAAATTCTATCACATTTGTTTAATTTACGTCGCTCCTATTTCAGATAGCGTATTGGGCGAAGCGGCATCTCAAAGCGCATGAAATGGCGACTAAAATGCACTATTAAACTTCTAGGGTAGGTCATGCAGCGACCCGATTAGATCATTTTATATTATGGTTAATTTAAGAATTCAGCAAAATTCTATCACATTCGTTCAATTTAGGTCGCTCCTATTTCAGATAGCGTATTGGGCTAAGCGGCATCTCAAAGCGCATGAAATGGCGAGTGAAATGCACTATAAGACTTCTATGGTAGGGCGAACAGAGACACGATTAGATCATTTTACATTGTGGTTAATATAAAAATTCACGGAAATTCTATCACATTTGTTCAATTTACGTCGCTCCTATTTCAGTTAGCGTATTGGGCTATGCGGCATCTCAGAGCGCATGAAATGGCGAGTAAAATGCACTGTTAAACTTCTAGGGTAGGGCAAACAGAGACCCGATTAGATCATTTTATATTACGGTTAATATAAGTCTTCAGCGAGATTCTATAACATTTGTTCAATTTACGTCGCTCCTATTTCAGACGGCGTATTGGGATAAGCGGCATCTCAAAGCGCATGAAATGGCGAGTAAAATGCACTATTAAACTTCTAGGGTAGGGCGAACAGAGACCCGATTAGATCATTTTACATTAAGTTTAATATAAGTCTTCAGCGAGATTCTATCACATTCGTTCAATTTACGTCGCTCCTATTTCAGACGGCGTACTGGGCTAGGCGGCATCTTAAAGCGTGTGGAATGGCGAGTAAAATGCACTATTAACCTTCTATGATAGGGCAATCAGAGACCAGTCTAGATCATTTTATACTTTGGTTAATATAAGAATTCAGCGAAATTCTATCACATTTGTTCAATTTACGTCGCTCCTATTACAGATAGCGTATTGGGCTACGCGGCATCTCAAAGCGCATGAAATGACGAGTGAAATGCAATATTATACTTCTAGGGTAGGGCGAACAGAGACCCGAAGAGATTATTTTACATTAAGGTGAATATAAGAATGCAGCGTAATTCTGTCACATTTGTTCAACGAACGTCGCTCCTATTTCAGATAGCGTATTGGGTTCAGCGTCATCTCAAAGCGCATGAAATGGCGAGTAAAATGCACTATTAAACTTCTACGGTAGGGCGAACAGAGACCCGATTAGATCATTTTACATTAAGGTTAATATAAGTATTCAGCGAGATTCTATCACATTTGTTCAATTTACGTCGCTCCTATTTCAGATAGCGTATTGGGCTATGCGGCATCTCAAAGCGCATGAAATGACGAGAGAAATGCACTATTAAACTTCTTGGGTAGGGCGAACAGAGACCCGATTACATCATTTTATATTATGGTTAATTTAAGAATTCAGCAAAATTCTATCACATTTGTTCAATTTACGTCGCTCCTATTTCAGATAGCGTACTGGGCTACGCGGTATCTTAAAGCGCGTGGAATGGCGAGTAAAATGCACTATTACACTTCTAGGATAAGGCAAACAGAGACCCGATTAGATCATTTTATATTACGGTTAATATAAGAATTCAGCGAAGTTCTATCACATTTGTTCAATTTACGTCGCTCCTATTTCAGATAGCTTATTGGGCTAAGCGGCATCTCCATGCGCATGAAATGGCGAGTAAAATGCGCTATTAAACTTCTAGGGTAGGGCAATCAGAGACCCGATTAGATCATTTTATATTACGGTTAACATAAGAATTCAGCGTAATTCTGTGACATTTGTTCAACTTACGTAGCTCCTATTTCAGATAGCGTATTGGGCTAAGCGGCATCTCACAGCGCACGAAAGGGCGAGTAAAATGCACTATTAAGCTTCTAGGGTTGGGCACATAGAGACCCGATTAGATCATTTTATATTATGGTTAATTTAAGAATTCAGCGAAATCCTATCACATTTGTTCATTTTACGTCGCTCCTATTTCAGATAGCGTATTGGGCTAAGCGGCATCTCAAAGCGCATGAAATGGCGAGTAAAATGCACTATTAAACTTCTAGGGTAGGGCAAACAGAGACCCCATTAGATCATTTTATATTATGGTTAATTTAAGAATTCAGCGAAATTCTATCACATTTGTTCAATTTACGTTGCTCCTATTTCAGATAGCGTATTGGGCTAAGCGGCATCTCAACGCGCAAGAAATGGCGAGTAAAATGCACTATTAAACTTCTAGGGTCGGGCAAACAGAGACCAGTTTAGATCACTTTATATTATGGTTAATTTAAGAATTCAGCGAAATTCTATCTCATTTGTTCAATTTACGTCGGTCCTATTGCAGATAGCGTATTGGGCTAAGCGGCATCTCAAAGCGCATGAAATGGCGAGTAAAATGCACTATTAAACTTCTATGGTAATGCAAACTGAGACCCGATTAGATCATTTTATATTACGGTTAATATAAGAATTCAGCGTAATCCTATCACATTTGTTCAACATGCGTCGCTCCTATGTCAGATAGTGTACTGGGCTAGGCGGCATCTTAAAGCGCGTGGAAGGGCGAGTAAAATGCACTACTAAACTTCTATGATAGGGCAATCAGAGTCCCGTTTAGGTCATTTTATATTTTGTTTAATATATGATTTCAGGGAAATTCTATCACATTTGTTCAATTTACGTCGCTCCGATTTCAGATAGCTATTGGGCTAAGCGGCATCTCAAAGCGCATGAAATGACGAGAGAAATGCACTATTAAACTTCTTGGGTAGGGCGAACAGAGACCCTATTACATCATTTTATATTATGGTTAATTTAAGACTTCAGCAAAATTCTATCACATTTGTTCAATTTGCGTCGCTCCTATTTCAGATAGCGTATTGGGCTAAGCGGCATCTCAAAGCGCATGAAATGGCCAGTAAAATGCACTATTAAACTTCTAGGATAAGGCAAACGGAGACCCGATTAGACCATTTCATATTACGGTTAATATAAGAATTCAGCGTTATTCTATCACATTTGTTCAACTTACGTCGCTCCTATTTCAGATAGCGTACTGGGCTAGGCGGCGTCTTAAAGCGCGTGGAATGGCGAGCAAAATGCACTCTTAAACTTCTATGATAGGGCAATCAGAGACCCGATTAGATCATTTTATATTTTGGTTAATATAAGAATTCAGCGAAATTCTATCACATTTGTTTAATTTACGTCGCTCCTATTTCAGATAGCGTATTGGGCTAAGCGGCATCTCAAAGCGCAAGAAATGGCGAGTAAAATGCACTATTAAACTTCTAGGGTAGGGCAAACAGAGACCCCATTAGATCATTTTATATTATGGTTAATTTAAGAATTCAGCGAAATTCTATCACATTTGTTCAATTTACGTTGCTCCTATTTCAGATAGCGTATTGGGCTAAGCGGCATCTCAACGCGCAAGAAATGGCGAGTAAAATGCTCTATTAAACATCTAGGGTGGGGCAAACAGAGACCAGTCTAGATCACTTTATATTATGGTTAATATAAGAATTCAGCGTAATTCTATCACATTTGTTCAACATACGTCGCTCCTATTTCAGATAGTGTACTGGGCTAGGCGGCATCTTAAAGCGCGTGGAAGGGCGAGTAAAATGCACTACTAAACTTCTATGATAGGGCAATCAGAGTCCCGTTTAGATCATTTTACATTTTGTTTAATATAAGATTTCAGGGAAATTCTATCACATTTGTTCAATTTACGTCGCTCCTATTTCAGATAGCTATTGGGCTAAGCGGCATCTCAAAGCGCATGAAATGACGAGAGAAATGCACTATTAAACTTCTTGGGTAGGGCGAACAGAGACCCGATTACATCATTTTATATTATGGTTAATTTAAGAATTCAGCAAAATTCTATCACATTTGTTCAATTTACGTCGCTCCTATTTCAGATAGCGTACCCGGATAGGCGGCATCTTGAAGCGCGACGAATGGTGAGTAAAATGCACTATTAAACTTCTATGATAGGGCAATCAGAGACCCGATTAGATCATTTTATATTTTGGTTAATATAAGAATTCAGCGAAATTCTATCACATGTGTTTAATTTACGTCGCTCCTATTTAAGATAGCGTATTGGGATAAGCGGCATCTCAAAGCGCATGAAATGCTGAGTAAAATGCGCTATTAAACTTCTAGGGTGGGGCAAGCAGAGACCCGATTAGATCATTTTATATTATGGTTAATTTAAGAATTCAGCCAAATTCTATCACATTTGTTCAATTTACGTCGCTCCTATTTCAGATAGCGTACTGGGCTAGGCGGAATCTTAAAGCGCGTGGATTGGCGAGTAAAATGCACTATTAAACTTCTATGATAGGGCAATCAGAGACCCGATTAGATCATTTTATATTTTGGTTAATATAAGAATTCAGCGAAATTTTATCACAATTGTTCTATTTACGTCGCTCCTATTTCAGATAGCGTATTGGGCTAAGCGGCATCTCAAAGCGCATGAAATGACGAGTGAAAGGCACTCTTAAACTTCTAGGGTAGGGTGAACAGAGAACCGATTAGATCATTTTATATTACGGTTAATATAAGAATTCAGCGTAATTCTATCACATTTGTTCAACTTACGTCGCTCCTACTTCAGATAGCGTACTGGGCTCGGCGGCATCTTAAAGCGCAAGAAATGGCGGGTAAAATGCACTATTAAACTTCTAGGGTAGGGCAAACAGAGACCCGATAAGATGATTTTATATTATGGTTAATTTAAGAATTCAGCGAAATTCTATCACATTTGTTCAATTTACGTCGCTCCTATTTCAGATAGCGTATTGGGCTAAGCGCCATCTCAAAGCGCATGAAATGGCGAGTAAAATGCACTATTAAACTTCTAGGGTAGGGCAAACAGAGACCCGATTAGATCATTTTATATTATGGTTAATTTAAATATTCAGCCAAATTCTATCACATTTGTTCAATTTACGTCGCTCCTATTTCAGATAGCGCACTGGGCTAGGCGGAATCTTAAAGCGCATGGATTGGCGAGTAAAATGCACTATTAAACTTCTATGATAGGGCAATCAGAGACCCGATTAGATCATTTTATATTTTGGTTAATATAAGAATTCAGCGAAATTCTATCACAATTGTTCTATTTACGTCGCTCCTATTTCAGATAGCGTATTGGGCTAAGCGGCATCTCAAAGCATATGAAATGGCGAGTGAAATGCACTATTACACTTCTAGGGTAGGGCGAACAGAGACCCGATTAGATCATTTTACATTAAGGTTAATATAAGTATTCAGGGAAATTCTATCACATTTGTTCAATTTACGTCGCTCCTATTTCAGATAGCGTATTGGGCTAAGCGGCATCTCAAAGCGCATGAAATTGCCAGTAAAATGCACTGTTAAACTTCTAGGGTAGGGCAAACAGAGACCCGATTAGATCATTTTATATTATGGTTAATTTAAGAATTCAGCCAAATTCTATCACATTTGTTCAATTTACGTCGCTCCTATTGCAGAAAGCGTATTGGGCTAAGCGGCATCTCAAAGCGCATGAAATGACGAGCGAAATGCGCTTGTAATCTTCTAGGGTAGGGCGAACAGAGACCCGATTAGATCATTTTATATTACGGTTAATATAAGAATTCAGCGTAATTCTATCACATTTGTTCAACATACGTCGCTCCTATTTCAGATAGTGTACTGGGCTAGGCGGCATCTTAAAGCACGTGGAAGGTCGAGTAAAATGCACTACTAAACTTCTATGATAGGGCAATCAGAGTCCCGTTTAGATCATTTTATATTTTGTTTAATATAAGATTTCAGGGAAATTCTATCACATTTGTTCAATTTACGCCGCTCCTATTTCAGATAGCGTATTGGGCTAAGCGGCATCTCAAAGCACATGAAATGGCGCCTAAAATGCACTATTAAACTTCTAGGGTAGGGCAAGCAGAGACCCGATTAGATCATTTTATATTATGGTTAATTTAAGAATTCAGCAAAATTCTATCACATTCGTTCAATTTAGGTCGCTCCTATTTCAGATAGCGTTCTGGGCTAGGCGGCATCTTAAAGCGCGTGGAATGGCGAGTAAAATGCACTGCTAAACTTCTATGATAGGGCAATCAGAGACCCGATTAGATCATTTTATATTTTGTTTAATATAAGATTTCAGGGAAATTCTATCACATTTGTTCAATTTACGTCGCTCCTATTTCAGATAGCGTGTTGGGCTAAGCGGCATCTGAAAGCGCATGAAATGGCGAGTAAAATGCAATACTAAACTTCTAGGATAAGGCAAACAGAGACCCGATTAGATCATTTTATATTTTGGTTAATATAAGAATTCAGCGAAATTCTATCACATTTGTTCAATTTACATCGCACCTATTTCAGATATCGTATTGGGCTAAGCGGCAACTCAAAGCGCATGAAATGACGAGTGAAATGCAGTATTCAACTTCTAGGGTAGGGAGAACAGAGACCCGATTAGATCATTTTACATTAAGGTTAATATAAGAATTCAGGGAAATTCTATCACATTTGTTCAATTTACGTCGCTCCTATTTCAGATAGCGTATTGGGCTAAGCGGCATCTCAAAGCGCATGAAATTGCGAGTAAAATGCACTGCTAAACTTGTAGGGTAGGGCAAACAGAGACCCGATTAGATCATTTTATATTATGGTTAATTTAAGATGTCAGCAAAATTCTGTCACATTTGTTCAATTTACGTCGCTCCAATTTCAGATAGCGTACTGGGCTAGGCGGCATCTTAAAGCGCGTGGAATGGCGATCAAAATGCACTATTAAACTTCTAGGGTAGGGCAAGCAGAGACTCGATTAGATCATTTTATATTATGGTTAATTTAAGAATTCAACAAAATTCTATCACATTCGTTCAATTTAGGTCGCTCCTATTTCAGATAGCGTATTGTGCTAAGCGGCATCTCAAAGCGCATGAAATGGCGAGTGAAATGCACTATATGACTTCTATGGTAGGGCGAACAGTGACCCGATTAGATCATTTTATATTATAGTTAATTTAAGAATTCAGCGAAATTCTATCACATTTGTTCCATTTACGTCGCTCCTATTTCAGATAGCGTATTGGGCTAAGCGGCATCTCTAAGCGCATGAAATGGCGAGTAAAATGCAATACTAAACTTCTAGGATAAGGCAAACAGAGACCCGATTAGATCATTTTATATTACGGTTAATATAAGAATTCAGCGTAATTCTACCACATTTGTTCAACTTACGTCGCTCCTAATTTAGATAGCGTACTGGGCTAGGCGGCATCTTAAAGCGCGTGGAATGGCGAGTAAAATGCACTGCTAAACTTCTATGATAGGGCAATCAGAGACCCGATTAGATCATTTTATATTTTGTTTAATATAAGATTTCAGGGAAATTCTATCACATTTGTTCAATTTACGTCGCTCCTATTTCAGATAGCGTATTGGGCTAAGCGGCATCTCAAAGCGCATGAAATGGCGAGTAAAATGCACTATTAAACTTCTAGGATAAGGCAAACAGAGACCCGATTAGATCATTTTATATTTTGGTTAATATAAGAATTCAGCCAAATTCTATCACATTTGTTCAATTTACGTCGCTCCTATTTCAGATAGCGTATTGGGCTAAGCGGCATGTCAAAGCGCATGAAATGGCGAGTAAAATGCACTATCAAACTTCTAGGATAAGGCAAACAGAGACCCGATTAGATCATTTTATATTACGGTTAATATAAGAAATCAGCGTAATTCTATCACATTTGTTCAACTTACGTCGGTCCTATTTCAGGTAGCGTACTGGGCTAGGCGGCATCTTAAAGCGCGTGGAATGGCGAGTAAAATGCACTATTAAACTTCTAGGATAAGGCAAACAGAGACCTGCTTAGATCATTTTATATTACGGTTAATATAAGAATGCGGCGTAATTCTATCACATTTGTTCAATTTACGTCGCTGCTATTCCAGATAGCTTATTGTGCTTAGCGGCACCTCAAAGCGCATGAAATGACGAGTGAAATGCACTATTAAACTTCTAGGATAAGGCAAACAGAGACCCGATTAGATCATTTTATATTTTGGTTAATATAAGAATTCAGCCAAATTCTATCACATTTGTTCAATTTACGTCGCTCATATTTCAGATAGCGAACTGGGCTATGCGGCATCTTAAAGCGCGCGGAATGGCGAGTAAAATGCACTATTAAACTTCTATGCTAGGGCAATCAGAGACCCGATTAGATCATTTCATATTTTGTTTAATATAAGATTTCAGGGAAATTCTATCACATTTGTTCAATTTACGTCGCTCCTATTTCAGATAGCGTATTGGGCTAAGCGGCATCTCAAAGCGCATGAAATGGCGAGTAAAATGCACTATCAAACTTCTAGGATAAGGCAAACAGAGACCGGATTAGATCATTTTATATTACGGTTAATATAAGAATTCAGCGTAATTCTATCACATTTGTTCAACTTACGTCGCTCCTATTTCAGGCAGCGTACTGGGCTAGGCGGCATCTTAAAGCGCGTGGAATGGCGAGTAAAATGCACTATTAAACTTCTAGGATAAGGCAAACAGAGACCTGCTTAGATCATTTTATATTACGGTTAATATAAGAATGCGGCGTAATTCTATCACATTTGTTCAATTTACGTCGCTGCTATTCCAGATAGCTTATTGTGCTTAGCGGCACCTCAAAGCGCATGAAATGACGAATGAAATGCACTATTAAACTTCTAGGATAAGGCAAACAGAGACCCGATTAGATCATTTTATATTTTGGTTAATATAAGGATTCAGCCAAATTCTATCACATTTGTTCAATTTACGTCGCTCATATTTCAGATAGCGAACTGGGCTATGCGGCATCTTAAAGCGCGCGGAATGGCGAGTAAAATGCACTATTAAACTTCTATGCTAGGGCAATCAGAGACCCGATTAGATCATTTCATATTTTCGTTAATATAAGAATTCAGTGAAATTCTATCACATTTGTTCAATTTACGTCGCTCCTATTTCAGATAGCGTATTGGGCAAAGCGGCATCTCAAAGCGTATGAAATGGCGAATAAAATGCACTATTAAAGTTCTAGGGTAGGGCAAACAGAGACCCGATTAGATCATTTTATATTATGGTTAATTTAAGAATTGAGCGAAATTCTATCACATTTGTTCAATTTACGTCGCTCCTATTTCAGATAGCGAATTGGGATAAGCGGCATCTCAAAGCGCATGAAATGGCGAGTAAAATGCACTATTAAACTTCTAGGGTAGGGCGAACAGAGACCAGATTAGATCATTTTACATTAAGGTTAATATAAGTATTCAGCGAGATTCTATCACATTTGTTCAATTTACGTCGCTCCTATTTCAGACAGCGTACTGGGCTAGGCGGCATCTTAAAGCGTGCCGAATGGCGAGCAAAATGCACTATTAACCTTCTATGATAGGGCAATCAGAGACCCGATTAGATCATTTTACATTCTGGTTAATAAAATAATTCAGCGAAATTCTATCACCTTTGTTCAACTTTCGTCGCTCCTATTTCAGATAGCGTATTGGGCTAAGCGGCATCTCAAAGCGCATGAAATGGCGAGTAAAATGCACTATTAAACTTCTAGGGTAGGGCGAGCAGAGACCAGTCTAGATCATTTTATATTTTGTTTAATATAAGATTTCAGGGAAATTCTATCACATTTGTTTAATTTACGTCGCTCCTATTTCAGATAGCGTATTGGGCGAAGCGGCATCTCAAAGCGCATGAAATGGCGAGTAAAATGCACAATTAATCTAATAGGGTAGGGCAAACAGAGACCCGATTAGATCATTTTATATTGTGGTTAATTTAAGCATTCAGCAAAATTCTATCACATTTGTTCAATTTACGTCGCTCCTATTTCAGATAGCGTATTGGGCTAAGCGGCATCTCAAAGCGCATGAAATGGCAAGTAAAATGCACTATCAAACTTTTAGGATAAGGCAAACAGAGACCCGATTAGATCATTTTATATTATGGTTAATTTAAGAATTGAGCGAAATTCTATCACATTCGTTCAATTTACGTCGCTCCTATTTCAGATAGCGTATTGGGCAAAGCGGCATCTCAAAGCGCATGAAATGATGAGTAAAATGCACTATTAAACTTCTAGGGTAGGGCAAGCAGAGACTCGATTAGATCATTTTATATTATGGTTAATTTAAGAATTCAACAAAATTCTATCCCATTCGTTCAATTTAGGTCGCTCCTATTTCAGATAGCGTATTGGGCTAAGCGGCATCTCAAGCGCATGAAATGGCGAGTTAAATGCACTATATGACTTCTATGGTAGGGCGAACAGAGACCCGATTAGATCATTTTACATTGAGGTTAATATAAGAATTCACAGAAATTCTATCACATTTGTTCAATTTACGTCGCTCCTATTTCAGATAGCGTATTGGGCTATGCGGCATCTCAAAGCGCATGAAATGGCGAGTAAAATGCACTGTTAAACTTCTAGGGTAGGGCAAACAGAGACCCGATTAGATCATTTGTTATTATGGTTAATATAAGAATTCAGCGAAATTCTATCACGTTTGTTCAACTTATGTCGCTCATATTTCAGATAGCGTACTGGGCTAGGCGGCATCTTAAAGCGCGTGGAATGGCGAGTAAAATGCACTACTAATCTTCTATGATACGGCAATCAGAGACCCGATTAGATCATTTTATATTTTGTTTAATATAAGATTTCAGGGAAATTCTATCACATTTGTTCAATTTACGTCGCTCCTGTTTCAGATAGCGTATTGGGCTAAGCGGCATCACAAAGCGCAAGAAATGGAGAATAAAATGCACTATTAAACTTCTAGGCTAGGGAGAACAGAGACCCGATTAGATCATTTTACATTATGGTTCATAAAAGAATTCAGCGAAACTCTATCACATTTTTTCAACTCACGTCGCTCCTATTTCAGATAGCGTATTGGGCTAACGGGCATCTCAAAGCGCATGAAATGGCGAATAAAATGCACTCTTAAACTTCTAGGCTAGGGCGAACAGAGACCCGACCAGATCATTTTACATTATGGTTAATAAAAGAATTCAGCGAAATTCTATCACATTTGTTCAACTTACGTCGCTCCTATTCCAGATAGCGTATTGGGCTAAGCGGCATCTCAAAGCGCATGAAATGGCGAGTAACCTGCACTATTAAACTTCTAGGGTAGGGCAAACAGATACCCGATTAAATCATTTTATATTATGGTTAATTTAAGATGTCAGCAAAATTTTATCACATTTGTTCAATTTACGTCGCTCCTATTTCAGATAGCGTACTGGGCTAGGCGGCATCTTAAAGCGCGTGGAATGGCGAGTAGAATGCACTACTAAACTTCTATGATAGGGCAATCAGAGACCCGATTAGATCATTTTATATTTTGTTTAATATAAGATTTCAGGGAAATTCTATCACATTTGTTTAATTTACGTCGCTCCTATTTCAGATAGCGTATTGGGCGAAGCGGCATCTCAAAGCGCATGAAATGGCGACTAAAATGCACTATTAAACTTCTAGGGTAGGGCATGCAGCGACCCGATTAGATCATTTTATATTATGGTTAATTTAAGAATTCAGCAAAATTCTATCACATTCGTTCAATTTAGGTCGCTCCTATTTCAGATAGCGTATTGGGCTAAGCGGCATCTCAAAGCGCATGAAATGGCGAGTGAAATGCACTATAAGACTTCTATGGTAGGGCGAACAGAGACCCGATTAGATCATTTTACATTGAGGTTAATATAAGAATTCACGGAAATTCTATCACATTTGTTCAATTTACGTCGCTCCTATTTCAGTTAGCGTATTGGGCTATGCGGCATCTCAGAGCGCATGAAATGGCGAGTAAAATGCACTGTTAAACTTCTAGGGTAGGGCAAACAGAGACCCGATTAGATCATTTTATATTACGGTTAATATAAGTCTTCAGCGAGATTCTATAACATTTGTTCAATTTACGTCGCTCCTATTTCAGACGGCGTATTGGGATAAGCGGCATCTCAAAGCGCATGAAATGGCGAGTAAAATGCACTATTAAACTTCTAGGGTAGGGCGAACAGAGACCCGATTAGATCATTTTACATTAAGGTTAATATAAGTCTTCAGCGAGATTCTATCACATTTGTTCAATTTACGTTGCTCCTATTTCAGACGGCGTACTGGGCTAGGCGGCATCTTAAAGCGTGTGGAATGGCGAGTAAAATGCACTATTAACCTTCTATGATAGGGCAATCAGAGACCAGTCTAGATCATTTTATACTTTGGTTAATATAAGAATTCAGCGAAATTCTATCACATTTGTTCAATTTACGTCGCTCCTATTACAGATAGCGTATTGGGCTACGCGGCATCTCAAAGCGCATGAAATGACGAGTGAAATGCAATATTATACTTCTAGGGTAGGGCGAACAGAGACCCGAAGAGATTATTTTACATTAAGGTGAATATAAGAATGCAGCGTAATTCTGTCACATTTGTTCAACGAACGTCGCTCCTATTTCAGATAGCGTATTGGGTTCAGCGTCATCTCAAAGCGCATGAAATGGCGAGTAAAATGCACTATTAAACTTCTACGGTAGGGCGAACAGAGACCCGATTAGATCATTTTACATTAAGGTTAATATAAGTATTCAGCGAGATTCTATCACATTTGTTCAATTTACCTCGCTCCTATTTCAGACAGCGTACTGGGCTAGGCGGCGTCTTAAGGCGCGTGGAATGGCGCGTAAAATGCACTATTAAACTTCTATGGTAGGGAAACCAGAGACCCGATTAGATCATTTTATATTAAGGTTACTTTAAGAATTCAGCGAAATTCTATCACATTTGTTCAATTTACGTCGCTCCTATTTCAAATAGCTTATTGGGCTTAGCGGCATCTCAAAGCGCATGAAATGACGAGTGACATGCACTATTAAACTTCTAGGGTAGGGCAAACAGAGACCCGATTAGGTCATTTTATATTATGGTTAATTTAAGAATTGAGCGAAATTCTATCACATTCGTTCAATTTACGTCGCTCCTATTTCAGATAGCGTATTGGGCAAAGCGGCATCTCAAAGCGCATGAAATGACGAGTAAAATGCACTATTAAACTTCTAGGGTAGGGCAAGCAGAGACTCGATTAGATCATTTTATATTATGGTTAATTTAAGAATTCAACAAAATTCTATCACATTCGTTCAATTTAGGTCGCTCCTATTTCAGATAGCGTATTGGGCTAAGCGGCATCTCAAAGCGCATGAAATGGCGAGTGAAATGCACTATATGACTTCTATGGTAGGGCGAACAGAGACCCGATTAGATCATTTTACATTGAGGTTAATATAAGAATTCACAGAAATTCTATCACATTTGTTCAATTTACGTCGCTCCTATTTCAGATAGCGTATTGGGCTATGCGGCCTCTCAAAGCGCATGAAATGGCGAGTAAAATGCACTGTTAAACTTCTAGGGTAGGGCAAACAGAGACCCGATTAGATCATTTGTTATTATGGTTAATATAAGAATTCAGCGAAATTCTATCACATTTGTTCAACTTACGTCGCTCATATTTCAGATAGCGTACTGGGCTAGGCGGCATCTTAAAGCGCGTGGAATGGCGAGTAAAATGCACTACTAATCTTCTATGATAGGGCAATCAGAGACCCGATTAGATCATTTTATATTTTGTTTAATATAAGATTTCAGGGAAATTCTATCACATTTGTTCAATTTACGTCGCTCCTATTTCAGATAGCGTATTGGTCTAAGCGGCATCTCAAAGCGCATGAAATGGCGAGTAACATGCACTATTAAACTTCTAGGGTAGGGCAAACAGATACCCGATTAAATCATTTTATATTATGGTTAATTTAAGATGTCAGCTAAATTTTATCACATCTGTTCAATTTACGTCGCTCCTATTTCAGATAGCGTACTGGGCTAGGCGGCATCTTGAAGCGCGTGGAATGGCGAGTAAAGTGCACTACTAAACTTCTATGGTAGGGCGAACAGAGACCCGATTAGATCATTTTATATTATGGTTAATTTAAGAATTCAGCAAAATTCGATCACTCTTGTTCAATTTACGTCGCTCGTATTTCAGATCGCGTACTGGGCTAGGCGGCATCTTAAAGCGCGTGGAATGGCGAGTAAAATGCACTATTAAACTTCTGGGCTAGGGCGAACAGAGACCAGATTAGATCATTTTACATTCTGGTTAATAAAATAATTCAGCGAAATTCTATCACCTTTGTTCAACTTTCGTCGCTCCTATTTCAGATAGCGTATTGGGCTAAGCGGCATCTCAAAGCGCAAGAAATGGCGAGTAAAATGCACTATTAAACTTCTAGGGTAGTGCAAACAGAGACCCGATTAGATCATTTTATATTATGGTTAATTTAAGAATTCAGCAAAATTCTGTCACATTTGTTCAATTTACGTCGCTCCTATTTCGGATAGCGTACTGGGCTAGGCGGCAACTTAAAGCGCGTGGAATGGCGAGTAAAATGCACTATTAAACTTCTATGATACGGCAATCAGTGACCCGAGTAGATCATTTTATATTTTGTTTAATATAAGAATTCAGCGAAATTCTATCACATTTGTTCAATTTACGTCGCTCCTATTTCAGATAGCGTATTCTGCTAAGAGGCATCTGAAGGCACATGAAATGGCGTGTAAAATGCACTATTAAACTTCTAGGGTTGGGCAAACAGAGACCCGATTAGATCATTTTATATTATGGTTAATTTAAGAATTGAGCGAAATTCTATCTCATTTGTTCAACTTACGTCGCTCCTAATTTAGATAGCGTACTGGGCTAGGCGGCATCTTAAAGCGCGTGGAATGGCGAGTAAAATGCACTGCTAAACTTCTATGATAGGGCAATCAGAGACCCGATTAGATCATTTTATATTTTGTTTAATATAAGATTTCCGGGAAATTCTATCACATTTGTTTAATTTACGTCGCTCCTATTTCAGATAGCGTATTGGGCTAAGCGGCATCTCAAAGCGCATGAAATGACGAGTGAAATGCACTATTAAACTTCTAGGGTAGGGCAAACAGAGACCCGATTAGATCATTTTATATTTTGTTTAATATAAGATTTCAGGGAAATTCTATCACATTTGTTTAATTTACGTCGCTCCTATTTCAGATAGCGTATTGGGCGAAGCGGCATCTCAAAGCGCATGAAATGGCGAGTAAAATGCACAATTAATCTAATAGGGTAGGGCAAACAGAGACCCGATTAGATCATTTTATATTGTGGTTAATTTAAGCATTCAGCAAAATTCTATCACATTTGTTCAATTTACGTCGCTCCTATTTCAGATAGCGTATTGGGCTAAGCGGCATCTCAAAGCGCATGAAATGGCGAGTAAAATGCACTATCAAACTTCTAGGATAAGGCAAACAGAGACCCGATTAGATCATTTTATATTATGGTTAATTTAAGAATTGAGCGAAATTCTATCACATTCGTTCAATTTACGTCGCTCCTATTTCAGATAGCGTATTGGGCAAAGCGGCATCTCAAAGCGCATGAAATGATGAGTAAAATGCACTATTAAACTTCTAGGGTAGGGCAAGCAGAGACTCGATTAGATCATTTTATATTATGGTTAATTTAAGAATTCAACAAAATTCTATCCCATTCGTTCAATTTAGGTCGCTCCTATTTCAGATAGCGTATTGGGCTAAGCGGCATCTCAAGCGCATGAAATGGCGAGTGAAATGCACTATATGACTTCTATGGTAGGGCGAACAGAGACCCGATTAGATCATTTTACATTGAGGTTAATATAAGAATTCACAGAAATTCTATCACATTTGTTCAATTTACGTCGCTCCTATTTCAGATAGCGTATTGGGCTATGCGTCCTCTCAAAGCGCATGAAATGGCGAGTAAAATGCACTGTTAAACTTCTAGGGTAGGGCAAACAGAGACCCGATTAGATCATTTGTTATTATGGTTAATATAAGAATTCAGCGAAATTCTATCACATTTGTTCAATTTACGTCGCTCCTATTTCAGATAGCGTATTCTGCTAAGAGGCATCTGAAGGCACATGAAATGGCGTGTAAAATGCACTATTAAACTTCTAGGGTTGGGCAAACAGAGACCCGATTAGATCATTTTATATTATGGTTAATTTAAGAATTGAGCGAAATTCTATCTCATTTGTTCAACTTACGTCGCTCCTAATTTAGATAGCGTACTGGGCTAGGCGGCATCTCAAAGCGCGTGAAATGGCGAGTAAAATGCACTGCTAAACTTCTATGATAGGGCAATCAGAGACCCGATTAGATCATTTTATATTTTGTTTAATATAAGATTTCAGGGAAATTCTATCACATTTGTTTAATTTACGTCGCTCCTATTTCAGATAGCGTATTGGGCGAAGCGGCATCTCAAAGCGCATGAATTGGCGAGTAAAATGCAATACAAAACTTCTAGGATAAGGCAAACAGAGACCCGATTAGATCATTTTATATTACGGTTAATACAAGAATTCAGCGTAATTCTATCACATTTGTTCAACTTACGTCGCTCCTAATTTAGATAGCGTACTGGGCTAGGCGGCATCTTAAAGCGCGTGGAATGGCGAGTAAACTGCACTGCTAAACTTCTATGATAGGGCAATCAGAGACCCGATGTGATCATTTTATATTTTGTTTAATATAAGATTTCAGGGAAATTCTATCACATTTGTTCAATTTACGTCGCTCCTATTTCAGATAGCGTATTGGGCTAAGCGGCATATCAAAGCGCATGAAATGGCGAGTAAAATGCAATACTAAACTTCTAGGATAAGGCAAACAGAGACCCGATTAGATCATTTTATATTTTGGTTAATATAAGGATTCAGCGAAATTCTATCACATTCGTTCAATTTAGGTCGCTCCTATTTCAGGTAGCGTACTGGGCTAGGCGGCATCTTAAAGCGCGTGAAATGGCGAGTAAAATGCACTATTAAACTTCTAGGCTAGGGCGAACAGAGACCAGATTAGATCATTTTACATTCTGGTTAATAAAATAATTCAGCGAAATTCTATCACCTTTGTTCAACTTTCGTCGCTCCTATTTCAGATAGCGTACTGGGCTAGGCGGCATCTTAAAGCGCGTGGAATGGCGAGTAAAATGCACTATTAAACTTCTAGGGTAGGGCAAACAGAGACCCGATTAGGTTATTTTATATTATGGTTAATATAAGATTTCAGGGAAATTCTATCACATTTGTTTAATTTACGTCGCTCCTATTTCAGATAGTGTATTGGGCGAAGCGGCATCTCAAAGCGCATGAAATGGCGACTAAAATGCACTATTAAACTTCTAGGGTAGGGCATGCAGCGACCCGATTAGATCATTTTATATTATGGTTAATTTAAGAATTCAGCAAAATTCTATCACATTCGTTCAATTTAGGTCGCTCCTATTTCAGATAGCGTATTGGGCTAAGCGGCATCTCAAAGCGCATGAAATGGCGAGTGAAATGCACTATAAGACTTCTATGGTAGGGCGAATAGAGACCCGATTAGATCATTTTACATTGAGGTTAATATAAGAATTCACGGAAATTCTATCACATTTGTTCAATTTACGTCGCTCCTATTTCAGTTAGCGTATTGGGCTATGCGGCATCTCAAAGCGCATGAAATGGCGAGTAAAATGCACTGTTAAACTTCTAGGGTAGGGCAAACAGAGAGCCGATTAGATCATTTTATATTACGGTTAATATAAGAATGCAGCGTAATTCTATCACATTTGTTCAAGTTACGTCGCTCCGATTTCAGATAGCGTACTGGGCTAGGCGGCATCTTAAAGCGCGTGGAATGGCGAGTAAAATGCACTAGTAATCTTCTATGATAGGGCAATCAGAGACCCGATTAGATCATTTTATATTATGGTTAATTTAAGAATTCAGCAAAATTCAGTCACATTTGTTCAATTTACGTCGCTCCTATTTCGGATAGCGTACTGGGCGAGGCGGCATCCTAAAGCGCGTGGAGTGGCGAGTAAAATGCACTATTAATCTTCTATGATAGGGCAATCAGAGACCCGATTAGATCATTTTATATTTTGATTAATATAAGAATTCAGCGAAATTCTATCACATTTGTTCAATTTACGTCGCTCGTATTTCAGATAGCGTATTGGGCTAAGCGGAATCTCGAAGCGCATGAAATGGCGAGGAAAATGCACTATTAAACGTCTAGGGTACGGCAAACAGAGACCAGGTTAGATCATTTTATGTTATGGTTAATTTAAGAATTCAGCAAAATTCTATCACATTCGTTCAATTTAGGTCGCTCCTATTTCAGATAGCGTATTGGGCTAAGCGGCATCTCAAAGCGCATGAAATGGCGAGTGAAATGCACTATAAGACTTCTATGGTAGGGCGAACAGAGACCCGATTAGATCATTTTACATTGAGGTTAATATAAGAATTCACGGAAATTCTATCACATTTGTTCAAGTTACGTCGCTCCTATTTCAGTTAGCGTATTGGGATATGCGGCATCTCAAAGCGCATGAAATGGCGAGTAAAATGCACTGTTAAACTTCTAGGGTAGGGCAAACAGAGACCCGATTAGATCATTTTATATTACGGTTAATATAAGAATGCAGCGTAATTCTATCACATTTGTTCAAGTTACGTCGCTCCGATTTCAGATAGCGTACTGTGCTAGGCGGCATCTTAAAGCGCGTGGAATGGCGAGTAAAATGCACTAGTAATCTTCTATGATAGGGCAATCAGAGACCCGATTAGATCATTTTATATTATGGTTAATTTAAGAATTCAGCAAAATTCAGTCACATTTCTTCAATTTACGTCGCTCCTATTTCGGATAGCGTACTGGGCGAGGCGGCATCCTAAAGCGCGTGGAGTGGCGAGTAAAATGCACTATTAATCTTCTATGATAGGGCAATCAGAGACCCGATTAGATCATTTTATATTATGGTTAATTTAAGAATTCAGCAAAATTCAGTCACATTTGTTCAATTTACGTCGCTCCTATTTCGGATAGCGTACTGGGCGAGGCGGCATCCTAAAGCGCGTGGAGTGGCGAGTAAAATGCACTATTAATCTTCTATGATAGGGCAATCAGAGACCCGATTAGATCATTTTATATTTTGATTAATATAAGAATTCAGCGAAATTCTATCACATTTGTTCAATTTACGTCGCTCGTATTTCAGATAGCGTATTGGGCTAAGCGGAATCTCGAAGCGCATGAAATGGCGAGGAAAATGCACTATTAAACGTCTAGGGTACGGCAAACAGAGACCAGGTTAGATCATTTTATGTTATGGTTAATTTAAGAATTCAGCAAAATTCTATCACATTCGTTCAATTTAGGTCGCTCCTATTTCAGATAGCGTATTGGGCTAAGCGGCATCTTAAAGCGCGTGGAATGGCGAGTAAACTGCACTGCTAAACTTCTATGATAGGGCAATCAGAGACCCGATGTGATCATTTTATATTTTGTTTAATATAAGATTTCAGGGAAATTCTATTACATTTGTTCAATTTACGTCGCTCCTATTTCAGATAGCGTATTGGGATATGCGGCATCTCAAAGCGCATGAAATGGCGAGTAAAATGCACAATTAAACTATTAGGGTAGGGCAAACAGAGACCCGATTAGATCATTTTATATTGTGGTTAATTTAAGCATTCAGTAAAATTCTATCACATTTGTTCAATTTACGTCGCTCCTATTTCAGATAGCTTATTGGGCAAAGCGGCATCTCAAAGCGCAAGAAATAGCGAGTAACATGCACTATTAAACTTCTAGGGTAGGGCAAACAGAGACCCGATTAGATCATTTTATGTTATGGTTAATTTAAGAATTGAGCGAAATTCAATCACATTTGTTCAACTTACGTCGCTCCTAATTTAGATAGCGTACTGGGCTAGGCGGCATCTTAAAGCGCGTGGAATGGCGAGTAAAATGCACTGCTAGACTTCTATGATAGGGCCAACAGGGACCCGATTAGATCATTTTATATTATGGTTAATTTAAGAATTCAGCGAAATTCTATCACATTTGTTCAATTTACGTCGCTCCTATTTCAGATAGCGTATTGGGCTAAGCGGCATCTCAAAGCGCATGAAATGGCGTGTAAAATGCACTACTAATCTTCTATGATAGGGCAATCAGAGACCCGATTATATCATTTTATATTTTGTTTAATACAAGATTTCAGGGAAATTCTATCACATTTGTTCAATTCGTGTCGCTGATATTTCAGATAGCGTATTGGGCTAAGCGGCATCTCAAAGCGCATGAAATGGCGAGTAAAATGCACTATTAAACTCCTAGGGTAGGGCAAACAGAGACCCGATTAGATCATTTTATATTATGGTTAATTTAAGAATTCAGCAAGATTCTATCACATCTGTTGAATTTACGTCGCTCCTATTTCAGATAGCGTATTGGGCGAAGCGGCATCTCAAAGCGCATGAAATGGCGACTAAAATGCACTATTGAACTTCTAGGGTGGGGCAAGCAGAGACCCGATTAGATCATTTTATATTATGGCTAATTTAAGAATTCAGCAAAATTCTATCACATTCGTTCAATTTAGGTCGCTCCTATTTCAGATAGCGTACTGGGATAGGCGGCATCTTAAAGCGCGTGGAATGCCGAGTAAAATCCACTATTAACCTTCTATGATAGGGCAATCAGAGACCAGACTAGATCATTTTATACCTTGGTTAATATAAGAATTCAGCGAAATTCTATCACATTTGTTAAATTTACGTCGCTCCTATTTCAGATAGCCTATTGGGCTAAGCGGCATCTCAAAGCGCATGCAATGACGAGTGAAATGCACTATTAAACTTCTAGGGTAGGGCAAACAGAGACCCGATTAGATCATTTTATATTTTGTTTAATATAAGAATTCAGCGAAATTCTATCACATTTGTTTAATTTACGTCGCTCCTGTTTCAGATAGCGTATTGGGATAAGCGGCATCTCAAAGCGCATGAAATGGCGAGTAAAATGCACTATTAAACTTCTAGGCTAGGGCGAACAGAGACCCGAGCAGATCATTTTACATTATGGTTAATAAAAGAATTCAGCGAAATTCTATCACATTTGTTCAACTTACGTCGCTCCTATTTCAGATAGCGTATTGGGCTAAGCGGCATCTCAAAGCGCATGAAATGGCGAGTGAAATGCACCATTAGACTTCTATGGTAGGGCGAACAGAGACACGATTAGATCATTTTATATTTTGGTTAATATAAGAATTCAGTGAAATTCTATCACATTTGTTCAATTTACGTCGCTCCTATTTCAAATAGCGTATTGGGCTCAGCGGCATCTCAAAGCGCATGAAATGGCGAGCAAAATGCACTATTAAACTTCTATCCTAGGGCAATCAGAGACCCGATTAGATCATTTTATATTTTGGTTAATATAAGAATTCAGTGAAATTCTATCACATTTGTTCAATTTACGTCGCTCCTATTCCAGATAGCGTATTGGGCAAAGCGGCATCTCAAAGCGTATGAAATGGCGAATAAAATGCACTATTAAAGTTCTAGGCTAGGGCGAACAGAGACCCGATTAGATCATTTTACATTATGGTTAATAAAAGAATTCAGCAAAATTCTATCACATTTGTTCAATTTACGTCGTTCCTATTTCAGATAGCGTCCTCGGCTAAGCGGCATCTAAAAGCGCATGAAATGGCGAGTATAATGCACTATTATACTTCTAGGATAAGGCAAACAGAGACCCGATTAGATCATTTTATATTACGGTTAATATAAGAATTCAGCGTAATTCTATCACATTTGTTCAACTTACGTCGTTCCTATTTCAGATAGCGTACTGCGCTAGGCGGCATCTTAAAGCGCGTGGAATGGCGAGTAAAGTGCACTATTAAACTTCTATGATAGGGCAATCAGAGACCCGATTAGATCATTTTATATATTGGTTAATATAAGAATTCAACGAAATTCTATCACATTTGTAAAATTTACGTCGCTCCTATTACAGATAGCTTATTGGGCTTAGCGGCATCTCAAAGCGCATGGAATGACGAGTGAAATGCACTATTAAACATCTAGGGTAGGGCAAACAGTCACGCGATTAGATCATTTTATATTATGGTTAATTTAAGAATTCAGCAAAATTCTATCACATTTGCTGAATTTACGTCGCTCCTATTTCAGATAGCGTATTGGGCTAAGCGGTATCTCAAAGCGCATGAAATGGCGAGTAAAATGCAATACTAAACTTCTAGGATAAGGTAAACAGAGACCCGATTAGATCATTTTATATTTTTGTTAATATAAGAATTCAGCGAAATTCTTTCACATTTGTTCAATTTACGTCGCTCATATTTCTGATAGCGTATTGTGCTAAGCGGCATCTCAAAGCGCATGAAATGACGAGTGAAATGCACTATTAAACTTCTAGGATAAAGCAAACAGAGACCCGATTAGATAATTTTATATTTTGGTTACTATAAGAATTCAGCGAAATACTATCACATTTGTTCAATTTACGTCGCTCCTATTTCAGATAGCTAATTGGGCAAAGCGGCATCTCAAAGCGCATGGAATGGCGAGTAAAATGCACTATTAAACTTCTAGGGTGAGGCAAACAGAGACCCGATTAGATCATTTTATATTATGGTTAATTTAAGAATTCAGCGAAATACTATCACATTTGTTCAATTTACGTCGCTCCTATTTCAGATAGCTAATTGGGCAAAGCGGCATCTCAAAGCGCATGAAATGTCGAGTGAAATGCACTATTAATCTTCTAGGGTAGGGCGAACAGAGGCCCGATTAGAACACTTTACATTAAGGTTAATATAAGAATTCAGCGAAAGTCTCTCACATTTGTTCAATTTACGTCGCTGATATTTCAGATAGCGTATTGGGCTAAGCGGCATCTCAATGCGCATGAAATGGCGAGTAAAATGCACTATTAAACTTCTAGGATAAGGCAAACAGAGACCCGATTCGATCATTTTATATTACGGTTAATATAAGAATTCAGCGTAATTCTATCACATTTGTTCAATCTACGTCGCTCCAATTTCAGATAGCGTACTGGGCTAGGCGGCATCTTAAAGCGTGTGGAAAGGCGAGCTAAATGCACTATTAAACTTCTATGATAGGGCAATCAGAGACCCGACTAGATCATTTTATATTTTGGTTAATATAAGAATTCAGCGAAATTCTATCAAATTTGTTCAATTTACGTCGCTCCAATTTCAGATAGCGTACTGGGCTACGCGGCATCTTAAAGCGTGTGGAAAGGCGAGCTAAATGCACTATTAAACTTCTATTATAGGGCAATCAGAGACCCGACTAGATCATTTTATATTTTGGTTAATATAAGAATTCAGCGAAATTCTATCACATTTGTTCAATTTACGTCGCTCCTATTTCAGATAGCTTATTGGGCTAAGCGGCATCTCAAAGCGCATGAAATGACGAGTGAAATGCACTATTAAACTTCTAGGGTAGGGCAAACAGAGACCCGATTAGATCATTTTATATTATGGTTAATTTAAGAATTCAGCCAAATTCTAACACATTTGTTCAATTTACGTCGCTCCTATTGCAGATATCGTATTGGGCTAAGCGGCATCTCAAAGCGCATGAAATGGCGAGTAAAATGCACTGCTAAACTTCTAGGGAAGGGCGAACAAAGGCCCGATTAGATCATTTTACATTAAGGTTAATATAAGAATTCAGGGAAATTCTATCACATTTGTTCAATTTACGTCGCTCCTATTTCAGATAGCGTATTGGGCTAAGCGCCATCTCAAAGCGCATGAAATTGCGAGTGAAATGCACTGTTAAACTTCTAGGGTAGGGCGAACAGAGACCCGATTAGATCATTTTACATTAAGGTTAATATAAGTATTCAGGGAAATTCTATCACATTTGTTCAATTTACGTCGCTCCTATTTCAGATAGCGTATTGGGCTAAGCAGCATCTCAAAGCCCATGAAATGGCGAGTAAAATGCACTGTTAAACTTCTAGGGTAGGGCAAACAGAGACCCGATTAGATCATTTTATATCATATACGGTTAATATAAGAATTCAGCGTAAGTCTATCACATTTGTTCAATTTACGTCGCTCCTATTTCAGATAGCTTATTGGGCTAAGCGGCATCTCAAAGCGCATGAAATGACGAGTGAAATGCACTATTTAACTTCTAGGGTAGGGCAAACAGAGAACCGATTAGATCATTTTATATTAGGGTTAATTTAAGAATTCAGCCAAATTCTATCACATTTGTTCAATTTACGTCGCTCCTATTTCAGATAGCGTACTGGGCTAGGCGGAATCTTAAAGCGCGTGGATTGGCGAGTAAAATGCACTATTAAACATCTATGATAGGGCAATCAGAGACCCGACTAGATCATTTTATATTTTGGTTAATATAAGAATTCAGCGAAATTCTATCACAATTGTTCTATTTACGTCGCTCCTATTTCAGATAGCATATTGTGCTAAGCGGCATCTCAATGCGCATGAAATGGCGAGTAAAATGCACTATTAAACTTCTAGGATAAGGCAAACAGAGACCCGATTCGTTCATTTTATATTACGGTTAATATAAGAATTCAGCGTAATTCTATCACATTTGTTCAACGTACGTCGCTCCTATTTCAGATAGCGTACTGGGCTAGGCGGCATCTTAAAGCGCGTGGAATGGCGGGTAAAATGCACTATGAAACTTCTATGATAGGGCTATCAGAGACCCGATTAGATCATTTTATATTTTGGTTAATATAAGAATTCAGCGAAATTCTATCACATTTGTTCAACTTACGTCGCTCCTATTTCAGATAGCTTATTGGGCTAAGCGGCATCTCAAAGCGCATGAAATGACGAGTGAAATGCACTAATAATCTTCAAGGGTAGGGCGAACAGAGACCCGATTAGAACATTTTACATCAAGGTTAATAGAAGAATTCAGCGAAATTCTCTCACATTTGTTCAATTTACCTCGCTCCTATTTCAGATAGCTTATTGGGCAAAGCGGCATCTCAAAGCGCAAGAAATGGCGAGTAAAATGCACTATTAAACTTCTAGGGTAGGGCAAACAGAGACCCGATTAGATCATTTTATGTTATGGTTAATTTAAGAATTCAGCGAAATTCTATCACATTTGTTCAATTTACGTCGCTCCAATTTCAGGTAGCGTACTGGGCTAGGCGGCATCTTAAAGCGTGTGGAAAGGCGAGCTAAATGCACTATTAAACTTCTATGATAGGGCAATCAGAGACCCGACTAGATCATTTTATATTTTGGTTAATATAAGAATTCAGCGAAATTCTATCACATTTGTTCAATTTACGTCGCCCCTATTTCAGATAGCTTATTGGGCTAAGCGGCATCTCAATGCGCATGAAATGGCGAGTAAAATGCACTATTAAACTTCTAGGATAAGGCAAACAGAGACCCGATTAGATCATTTTATATGACGGTTAATATAAGAATTCAGCGTAATTCTATCACATTTTTTCAACTTACGTCGCTCCTATTTCAGATAGCGTACTGTGCTAGGCGGCATCTTAAAGCGCGTGGAATGGCGAATAAAATGCACTATTAAACTTCTATGATAGGGCTATCAGAGACCCGATTAGATCATTTTATATTTTGGTTAATATAAGAATCCAGCGAAATTCTATCACATTCGTTCAATTTACGTCGCTCCTATTTCAGATAGCGTGTTGGGCTAAGCGCCATCTCAAAGCGCATGAAATGGCGAGTAAAATGCACTATTAAACTTCTAGGGTACGGCAAACAGAGACCCGATTAGATCATTTTATATTATGGTTAATTTAAGAATTCAGCCAAATTCTATCACATTTGTTCAATTTACGTCGCTCCTATTGCAGATATCGTATTGGGCTAAGCGGCATCTCAAAGCGCATGAAATGGCGAGTAAAATGCACTGCTAAACTTCTAGGGTAGGGCGAACAAAGGCCCGATTAGATCATTTTACATTAAGGTTAATATAAGAATTCAGGGAAATTCTATTACATTTGTTCAATTTACGTCGCTCCTATTTCAGATAGCGGATTGGGCTAAGCGCCATCTCAAAGCGCATGAAATTGCGAGTGAAATGCACTATTAAACTTCTAGGGTAGGGCGGACAGAGACCCTATTAGATCATTTTACATTAAGGTTAATATAAGTATTCAGGGAAATTCTATCACATTTGTTCAATTTACGTCGCTCCTATTTCAGATAGCGTATTGGGCTAAGCAGCATCCCAAAGCCCATGAAATGGCGAGTAAAATGCACTGTTAAACTTCTAGGGTAGGGCAAACAGAGACCCGATTAGATCATTTCATATTATGGTTTATTTAAGAATTCTGAAAAATTCTATCACATTTGTTCAATTTACGTCGCTGATATTTCAGATAGCGTATTGGGCTAAGCGACATCTCAAAGCGCATGAAATGACGAGTGAAATGCACTATTAATCTTCTAGGGTAGGGCGAACAGAGATCCGATTAGATCATTTTATATTATGGTTAATTTAAGAATTCAGCCAAATTCTATCACATTTGTTCAATTTACGTCGCTCCTATTTCAGATAGCGTACTGGGCTAGGCGGAATCTTAAAGCGCGCGGATTGGCGAGTAAAATGCACTATTAAACTTCTATGATAGGGCAATCAGAGACCCGATTAGATCATTTTATATTTTGGTTAATATAAGAATTCAGCGAAATTCTATCACAATTGTTCTATTTACGTCGCTCCTATTTCAGATATCGTATTGGGCTAAGCGGCATCTCAGAGCGCATGAAATGGCGAGTAAAATGCACTGCTAAACTTGTAGGGTAGGGCAAACAGGGACCCGATTAGATCATTTTATATTATCGTTAATTCAAGATGTCAGCAAAATTCTATCACATTTGTTCAATTTACGTCGCTCCAATTTCAGATAGCTTATTGGGCTAAGCGGCATCTCAAAGCGCATGAAATGACGAGTGAAATGCACTATTAAACTTCTAGGGTAGGGCGAACAGAGACCCGATTAGATCATTTTACATTAAGGTTAATATAAGTATTCAGGGAAATTCTATCACATTTGTTCAATTTACGTCGCTCCTATTTCAGATAGCGTATTGGGCTAAGCGGCATCTCAATGAGCATGAAATGGCGAGTAAAATGCACTGATAAACTTCTAGGGTAGGGCAAACAGAGACCCGATTAGATCATTTCATATTATGGTTTATTTAAGACTTCAGGAAAATTCTATCACATTTGTTCAATTTACGTCGCTCCTATTGCAGATATCGTATTGGGCTAAGCGGCATCTCAAAGCGCATGAAATGGCGAGTAAAATGCACTGCTAAACTTCTAGGGTAGGGCGAATAAAGGCCCGATTAGATCATTTTACATTAAAGTTAATATAAGAATTCAGGGAAATTCTATCACATTTGTTCAATTTACGTCGCTCCTATTTCAGATAGCGTATTGGGCTAAGCGCCATCTCAAAGCGCATGAAATTGCGAGTGAAATGCACTATTAAACTTCTAGGGTAGGGCGAAGAGAGACCCGATTAGATCATTTTACATTAAGGTTAATATAAGTATTCAGGGAAATTCTATCACATTTGTTCAATTTACGTCGCTCCTATTTCAGATAGCGTATTGGGCTAAGCAGCATCTCAAAGCCCATGAAATGGCGAGTAAAATGCACTGTTAAACTTCTAGGGTAGGGCAAACAGAGACCCGATTAGATCATTTCATATTATGGTTTATTTAAGACTTCAGGAAAATTCTATCACATTTGTTCAATTTACGTCGCTCCTATTGCAGATATCGTATTGGGCTAAGCAGCATCTCAAAGCCCATGAAATGGCGAGTAAAATGCACTGTTAAACTTCTAGGGTAGGGCAAACAGAGACCCGATTAGATCATTTCATATTATGGTTTATTTAAGAATTCAGAAAAATTCTATCACATTTGTTCAATTTACGTCGCTCCTATTTCAGATAGCGTATTGGGCTAAGCAGCATCTCAAAGCCCATGAAATGGCGAGTGAAATGCACTATTAATCTTCAAGGGTAGGGCGAACAGAGACCCGATTAGAACATTTTACATTAAGGTTAATATAAGAATTCAGCGAAATTCTCTCACATTTGTTCAATTTACGTCGCTCCTATTTCAGATAGCTTATTGGGCAAAGCGGCATCTCAAAGCGCAAGAAATGGCGAGTAAAATGCACTATTAAACTTCTAGGGTAGGGCAAACAGAGACCCGATTAGATCATTTTATATTATGGTTAATTTAAGAATTCAGCGAAATTCTATCACATATGTTCAATTTACGTCGCTCCAATTTCAGATAGCGTACTGTGCTAGGCGGCATCTTAAAGCGCGTGGAATGGCGAGCTAAATGCACTATTAAACTTCTATGATAGGGCAATCTGGGACCCGACTAGATCATTTTATATTTTGGTTAATATAAGAATTCAGCGAAATTCTATCACATTTGTTCAATTTACGTCGCTCCTATTTCAGATAGCTTATTGGGCTAAGCGGCATCTCAAAGCGCATGAAATGACGAGTGAAATGCACTATTAAACTTCTAGGGTAGGGCAAACAGAGACCCGATTAGATCATTTTATATTATGGTTAATTTAAGAATTCAGCCAAATTCTAACACATTTGTTCAATTTACGTCGCTCCTATTGCAGATAGCGTATTGGGCTAAGCAGCATCTCAAAGCCCATGAAATGGCGAGTAAAATGCACTGTTAAACTTCTAGGGTAGGGCAAACAGAGACCCGATTAGATCATATTATATCATATACGGTTAATATAAGAATTCAGCGTAAGTCTATCACATTTGTTCAATTTACGTCGCTCCTATTTCAGATAGCTTATTGGGCTAAGCGGCATCTCAAAGCGCATGAAATGACGAGTGAAATGCACTATTTAACTTCTAGGGTAGGGCAAACAGAGAACCGATTAGATCATTTTATATTATGGTTAATTTAAGAATTCAGCCAAATTCTATCACATTTGTTCAATTTACGTCGCTCCTATTTCAGATAGCGTACTGGGCTAGGCGGAATCTTAAAGCGCGTGGATTGGCGAGTAAAATGCACTATTAAACATCTATGATAGGGCAATCAGAGACCCGACTAGATCATTTTACATTAAAGTTAATATAAGAATTCAGCGAAATTCTATCACATTTGTTCAATTTACGTCGCTCCTATTTGAGATAGCTTATTGGGCTAAGCGGCATCTCAAAGCGCATGAAATGACGAGTGAAATGCACTATTAAACTTCTAGGGTAGGGCAAACAGAGACCCGATTAGATCATTTTATATTATGGTTAATTTAAGAATTCAGCCAAATTCTAACACATTTGTTCAATTTACGTCGCTCCTATTGCAGATATCGTATTGGGCTAAGCGGCATCTCAAAGCGCATGAAATGGCGAGTAAAATGCACTGCTAAACTTCTAGGGAAGGGCGAACAAAGGCCCGATTAGATCATTTTACATTAAGGTTAATATAAGAATTCAGGGAAATTCTATCACATTTGTTCAATTTACGTCGCTCCTATTTCAGATAGCGTATTGGGCTAAGCGCCATCTCAAAGCGCATGAAATTGCGAGTGAAATGCACTGTTAAACTTCTAGGGTAGGGCGAACAGAGACCCGATTAGATCATTTTACATTAAGGTTAATATAAGTATTCAGGGAAATTCTATCACATTTGTTCAATTTACGTCGCTCCTATTTCAGATAGCGTATTGGGCTAAGCAGCATCTCAAAGCCCATGAAATGGCGAGTAAAATGCACTGTTAAACTTCTAGGGTAGGGCAAACAGAGACCCGATTAGATCATTTTATATCATATACGGTTAATATAAGAATTCAGCGTAAGTCTATCACATTTGTTCAATTTACGTCGCTCCTATTTCAGATAGCTTATTGGGCTAAGCGGCATCTCAAAGCGCATGAAATGACGAGTGAAATGCACTATTTAACTTCTAGGGTAGGGCAAACAGAGAACCGATTAGATCATTTTATATTATGGTTAATTTAAGAATTCAGCCAAATTCTATCACATTTGTTCAATTTACGTCGCTCCTATTTCAGATAGCGTACTGGGCTAGGCGGAATCTTAAAGCGCGTGGATTGGCGAGTAAAATGCACTATTAAACTTCTATGATAGGGCAATCAGAGACCCGACTAGATCATTTTATATTTTGGTTAATATAAGAATTCAGCGAAATTCTATCACAATTGTTCTATTTACGTCGCTCCTATTTCAGATAGCATATTGTGCTAAGCGGCATCTCAATGCGCATGAAATGGCGAGTAAAATGCACTATTAAACTTCTAGGATAAGGCAAACAGAGACCCGATTCGTTCATTTTATATTACGGTTAATATAAGAATTCAGCGTAATTCTATCACATTTGTTCAACGTACGTCGCTCCTATTTCAGATAGCGTACTGGGCTAGGCGGCATCTTAAAGCGCGTGGAATGGCGGGTAAAATGCACTATGAAACTTCTATGATAGGGCTATCAGAGACCCGATTAGATCATTTTATATTTTGGTTAATATAAGAATTCAGCGAAATTCTATCACATTTGTTCAACTTACGTCGCTCCTATTCCAGATAGCTTATTGGGCTAAGCCGCATCTCAAAGCGCATGAAATGACGAGTGAAATGCACTATTAATCTTCAAGGGTAGGGCGAACAGAGACCCGATTAGAACATTTTACATCAAGGTTAATAGAAGAATTCAGCGAAATTCTCTCACATTTGTTCAATTTACCTCGCTCCTATTTCAGATAGCTTATTGGGCAAAGCGGCATCTCAAAGCGCAAGAAATGGCGAGTAAAATGCACTATTAAACTTCTAGGGTAGGGCAAACAGAGACCCGATTAGATCATTTTATGTTATGGTTAATTTAAGAATTCAGCGAAATTCTATCACATTTGTTCAATTTACGTCGCTCCAATTTCAGGTAGCGTACTGGGCTAGGCGGCATCTTAAAGCGTGTGGCAAGGCGAGCTAAATGCACTATTAAACTTCTATGATAGGGCAATCAGAGACCCGACTAGATCATTTTATATTTTGGTTAATATAAGAATTCAGCGAAATTCTATCACATTTGTTCAATTTACGTCGCCCCTATTTCAGATAGCTTATTGGGCTAAGCGGCATCTCAATGCGCATGAAATGGCGAGTAAAATGCACTATTAAACTTCTAGGATAAGGCAAACAGAGACCCGATTAGATCATTTTATATGACGGTTAATATAAGAATTCAGCGTAATTCTATCACATTTTTTCAACTTACGTCGCTCCTATTTCAGATAGCGTACTGTGCTAGGCGGCATCTTAAAGCGCGTGGAATGGCGAATAAAATGCACTATTAAACTTCTATGATAGGGCTATCAGAGACCCGATTAGATCATTTTATATTTTGGTTAATATAAGAATCCAGCGAAATTCTATCACATTCGTTCAATTTACGTCGCTCCTATTTCAGATAGCGTATTGGGCTAAGCGCCATCTCAAAGCGCATGAAATGGCGAGTAAAATGCACTATTAAACTTCTAGGGTACGGCAAACAGAGACCCGATTAGATCATTTTATATTATGGTTAATTTAAGAATTCAGCCAAATTCTATCACATTTGTTCAATTTACGTCGCTCCTATTGCAGATATCGTATTGGGCTAAGCGGCATCTCAAAGCGCATGAAATGGCGAGTAAAATGCACTGCTAAACTTCTAGGGTAGGGCGAGCAAAGGCCCGATTAGATCATTTTACATTAAGGTTAATATAAGAATTCAGGGAAATTCTATTACATTTGTTCAATTTACGTCGCTCCTATTTCAGATAGCGGATTGGGCTAAGCGCCATCTCAAAGCGCATGAAATTGCGAGTGAAATGCACTATTAAACTTCTAGGGTAGGGCGGACAGAGACCCTATTAGATCATTTTACATTAAGGTTAATATAAGTATTCAGGGAAATTCTATCACATTTGTTCAATTTACGTCGCTCCTATTTCAGATAGCGTATTGGGCTAAGCAGCATCCCAAAGCCCATGAAATGTCGAGTAAAATGCACTGTTAAACTTCTAGGGTAGGGCAAACAGAGACCCGATTAGATCATTTCATATTATGGTTTATTTAAGAATTCTGAAAAATTCTATCACATTTGTTCAATTTACGTCGCTGATATTTCAGATAGCGTATTGGGCTAAGCGACATCTCAAAGCGCATGAAATGACGAGTGAAATGCACTATTAATCTTCTAGGGTAGGGCGAACAGAGATCCGATTAGATCATTTTATATTATGGTTAATTTAAGAATTCAGCCAAATTCTATCACATTTGTTCAATTTACGTCGCTCCTATTTCAGATAGCGTACTGGGCTAGGCGGAATCTTAAAGCGCGCGGATTGGCGAGTAAAATGCACTATTAAAACTTCTATGATAGGGCAATCAGAGACCCGATTAGATCATTTTATATTTTGGTTAATATAAGAATTCAGCGAAATTCTATCACAATTGTTCTATTTACGTCGCTCCTATTTCAGATATCGTATTGGGCTAAGCGGCATCTCAGAGCGCATGAAATGGCGAGTAAAATGCACTGCTAAACTTGTAGGGTAGGGCAAACAGGGACCCGATTAGATCATTTTATATTATCGTTAATTCAAGATGTCAGCAAAATTCTATCACATTTGTTCAATTTACGTCGCTCCAATTTCAGATAGCTTATTGGGCTAAGCGGCATCTCAAAGCGCATGAAATGACGAGTGAAATGCACTATTAAACTTCTAGGGTAGGGCGAACAGAGACCCGATTAGATCATTTTACATTAAGGTTAATATAAGTATTCAGGGAAATTCTATCACATTTGTTCAATTTACGTCGCTCCTATTTCAGATAGCGTATTGGGCTAAGCGGCATCTCAATGACCATGAAATGGCGAGTAAAATGCACTGATAAACTTCTAGGGTAGGGCAAACAGAGACCCGATTAGATCATTTCATATTATGGTTTATTTAAGACTTCAGGAAAATTCTATCACATTTGTTCAATTTACGTCGCTCCTATTGCAGATATCGTATTGGGCTAAGCGGCATCTCAAAGCGCATGAAATGGCGAGTAAAATGCACAGCTAAACTTCTAGGGTAGGGCGAATAAAGGCCCGATTAGATCATTTTACATTAAAGTTAATATAAGAATTCAGGGAAATTCTATCACATTTGTTCAATTTACGTCGCTCCTATTTCAGATAGCGTATTGGGCTAAGCGCCATCTCAAAGCGCATGAAATTGCGAGTGAAATGCACTATTAAACTTCTAGGGTAGGGCGAAGAGAGACCCGATTAGATCATTTTACATTAAGGTTAATATAAGTATTCAGGGAAATCCTATCACATTTGTTCAATTTACGTCGCTCCTATTTCAGATAGCGTATTGGGCTAAGCAGCATCTCAAAGCCCATGAAATGGCGAGTAAAATCCACTGTTAAACTTCTAGGGTAGGGCAAACAGAGACCCGATTAGATCATTTCATATTATGGTTTATTTAAGACTTCAGGAAAATTCTATCACATTTGTTCAATTTACGTCGCTCCTATTGCAGATATCGTATTGGGCTAAGCAGCATCTCAAAGCCCATGAAATGGCGAGTAAAATGCACTGTTAAACTTCTAGGGTAGGGCAAACAGAGACCCGATTAGATCATTTCATATTATGGTTTATTTAAGAATTCAGAAAAATTCTATCACATTTGTTCAATTTACGTCGCTCCTATTTCAGATAGCGTATTGGGCTAAGCAGCATCTCAAAGCCCATGAAATGGCGAGTGAAATGCACTATTAATCTTCAAGGGTAGGGCGAACAGAGACCCGATTAGAACATTTTACATTAAGGTTAATATAAGAATTCAGCGAAATTCTCTCACATTTGTTCAATTTACGTCGCTCCTATTTCAGATAGCTTATTGGGCAAAGCGGCATCTCAAAGCGCAAGAAATGGCGAGTAAAATGCACTATTAAACTTCTAGGGTAGGGCAAACAGAGACCCGATTAGATCATTTTATGTTATGGTTAATTTAAGAATTCAGCGAAATTCTATCACATATGTTCAATTTACGTCGCTCCAATTTCAGATAGCGTACTGTGCTAGGCGGCATCTTAAAGCGCGTGGAATGGCGAGCTAAATGCACTATTAAACTTCTATGATAGGGCAATCTGGGACCCGACTAGATCATTTTATATTTTGGTTAATATAAGAATTCAGCGAAATTCTATCACATTTGTTCAATTTACGTCGCTCCTATTTCAGATAGCTTATTGGGCTAAGCGGCATCTCAAAGCGCATGAAATGACGAGTGAAATGCACTATTAAACTTCTAGGGTAGGGCAAACAGAGACCCGATTAGATCATTTTATATTATGGTTAATTTAAGAATTCAGAAAAATTCTATCACATTTGTTCAATTTACGTCGCTCCTATTTCAGATAGCTTATTGGGCTAAGCGGCATCTCAAAGCGCATGAAATGACGAGTGAAATGCACTAGTAATCTTCTAGGGTAGGGCGAACAGAGATCCGATTAGATCATTTTATATTACGGTTAATATAAGAATTCAGCGTAATTCTATCACATTTGTTCAACATACGTCGTTCCTATTTCAGATAGCGTACTGGGCTAGGCGGCATCTTAAAGCGCGTGGAAGGGCGAGTAAAATGCACTTCTAAACTTCTATGATAGGGCAATCAGAGACCCGATTAGGTCATTTAATATTATGGTTAATTTAAGAATTCAGCGAAATTCTATCACATTTGTTCAATTTACGTCGCTCCTATTTCAGATAGCGTAGTGCGCTAGGCGGCATCTTAAAGCGCGTGGAATGGCGAGTAAAGTGCACTATTAAACTTCTATGATAGGGCAATCAGAGACCCGATTAGATCATTTTATATATTGGTTAATATAAGAATTCAACGAAATTCTATCACATTTGTAAAATTTACGTCGCTCCTATTACAGATAGCTTATTGGGCTTAGCGGCATCTCAAAGCGCATGGAATGACGAGTGAAATGCACTATTAAACATCTAGGGTAGGGCAAACAGTCACGCGATTAGATCATTTTATATTATGGTTAATTTAAGAATTCAGCAAAATTCTATCACATTTGCTGAATTTACGTCGCTCCTATTTCAGATAGCGCATTGGGCTAAGCGGTATCTCAAAGCGCATGAAATGGCGAGTAAAATGCAATACTAAACTTCTAGGATAAGGCAAACAGAGACCCGATTAGATCATTTTATATTTTTGTTAATATAAGAATTCAGCGAAATTCTTTCACATTTGTTCAATTTACGTCGCTCATATTTCTGATAGCGTATTGTGCTAAGCGGCATCTCAAAGCGCATGAAATGACGAGTGAAATGCACTATTAAACTTCTAGGATAAAGCAAACAGAGACCCGATTAGATCATTTTATATTTTGGTTACTATAAGAATTCAGCGAAATACTATCACATTTGTTCAATTTACGTCGCTCCTATTTCAGATAGCTAATTGGGCAAAGCGGCATCTCAAAGCGCATGGAATGGCGAGTAAAATGCACTATTAAACTTCTAGGGTAAGGCAAACAGAGACCCGATTAGATCATTTTATATTATGGTTAATTTAAGAATTCAGCGAAATACTATCACATTTGTTCAATTTACGTCGCTCCTATTTCAGATAGCTAATTGGGCAAAGCGGCATCTCAAAGCGCATGAAATGTCGAGTGAAATGCACTATTAATCTTCTAGGGTAGGGCGAACAGAGGCCCGATTAGAACACTTTACATTAAGGTTAATATAAGAATTCAGCGAAAGTCTCTCACATTTGTTCAATTTACGTCGCTGATATTTCAGATAGCGTATTGGGCTAAGCGGCATCTCAATGCGCATGAAATGGCGAGTAAAATGCACTATTAAACTTCTAGGATAAGGCAAACAGAGACCCGATTCGATCATTTTATATTACGGTTAATATAAGAATTCAGCGTAATTCTATCACATTTGTTCAATCTACGTCGCTCCAATTTCAGATAGCGTACTGGGCTAGGCGGCATCTTAAAGCGTGTGGAAAGGCGAGCTAAATGCACTATTAAACTTCTATGATAGGGCAATCAGAGACCCGACTAGATCATTTTATATTTTGGTTAATATAAGAATTCAGCGAAATTCTATCACATTTGTTCAATTTACGTCGCTCCAATTTCAGATAGCGTACTGGGCTACGCGGCATCTTAAAGCGTGTGGAAAGGCGAGCTAAATGCACTATTAAACTTCTATTATAGAGCAATCAGAGACCCGACTAGATCATTTTATATTTTGGTTAATATAAGAATTCAGCGAAATTCTATCACATTTGTTCAATTTACGTAGCTCCTATTTCAGATAGCTTATTGGGCTAAGCGGCATCTCAAAGCGCATGAAATGACGAGTGAAATGCACTATTAAACTTCTAGGGTAGGGCAAACAGAGACCCGATTAGATCATTTTATATTATGGTTAATTTAAGAATTCAGCCAAATTCTAACACATTTGTTCAATTTACGTCGCTCCTATTGCAGATATCGTATTGGGCTAAGCGGCATCTCAAAGCGCATGAAATGGCGAGTAAAATGCACTGCTAAACTTCTAGGGAAGGGCGAACAAAGGCCCGATTAGATCATTTTACATTAAGGTTAATATAAGAATTCAGGGAAATTCTATCACATTTGTTCAATTTACGTCGCTCCTATTTCAGATAGCGTATTGGGCTAAGCGCCATCTCAAAGCGCATGAAATTGCGAGTGAAATGCACTGTTAAACTTCTAGGGTAGGGCGAACAGAGACCCGATTAGATCATTTTACATTAAGGTTAATATAAGTATTCAGGGAAATTCTATCACATTTGTTCAATTTACGTCGCTCCTATTTCAGATAGCGTATTGGGCTAAGCAGCATCTCAAAGCCCATGAAATGGCGAGTAAAATGCACTGTTAAACTTCTAGGGTAGGGCAAACAGAGACCCGATTAGATCATTTTATATCATATACGGTTAATATAAGAATTCAGCGTAAGTCTATCACATTTGTTCAATTTACGTCGCTCCTATTTCAGATAGCTTATTGGGCTAAGCGGCATCTCAAAGCGCATGAAATGACGAGTGAAATGCACTATTTAACTTCTAGGGTAGGGCAAACAGAGAACCGATTAGATCATTTTATATTATGGTTAATTTAAGAATTCAGCCAAATTCTATCACATTTGTTCAATTTACGTCGCTCCTATTTCAGATAGCGTACTGGGCTAGGCGGAATCTTAAAGCGCGTGGATTGGCGAGTAAAATGCACTATTAAACTTCTATGATAGGGCAATCAGAGACCCGACTAGATCATTTTATATTTTGGTTAATATAAGAATTCAGCGAAATTCTATCACAATTGTTCTATTTACGTCGCTCCTATTTCAGATAGCATATTGTGCTAAGCGGCATCTCAATGCGCATGAAATGGCGAGTAAAATGCACTATTAAACTTCTAGGATAAGGCAAACAGAGACCCGATTCGTTCATTTTATATTACGGTTAATATAAGAATTCAGCGTAATTCTATCACATTTGTTCAACGTACGTCGCTCCTATTTCAGATAGCGTACTGGGCTAGGCGGCATCTTAAAGCGCGTGGAATGGCGGGTAAAATGCACTATGAAACTTCTATGATAGGGCTATCAGAGACCCGATTAGATCATTTTATATTTTGGTTAATATAAGATTTCAGCGAAATTCTATCACATTTGTTCAACTTACGTCGCTCCTATTCCAGATAGCTTATTGGGCTAAGCCGCATCTCAAAGCGCATGAAATGACGAGTGAAATGCACTATTAATCTTCAAGGGTAGGGCGAACAGAGACCCGATTAGAACATTTTACATCAAGGTTAATAGAAGAATTCAGCGAAATTCTCTCACATTTGTTCAATTTACGTCGCTCCTATTTCAGATAGCTTATTGGGCAAAGCGGCATCTCAAAGCGCAAGAAATGGCGAGTAAAATGCACTATAAACTTCTAGGGTAGGGCAAACAGAGACCCGATTAGATCATTTTATGTTATGGTTAATTTAAGAATTCAGCGAAATTCTATCACATTTGTTCAATTTACGTCGCTCCAATTTCAGGTAGCGTACTGGGCTAGGCGGCATCTTAAAGCGTGTGGCAAGGCGAGCTAAATGCACTATTAAACTTCTATGATAGGGCAATCAGAGACCCGACTAGATCATTTTATATTTTGGTTAATATAAGAATTCAGCGAAATTCTATCACATTTGTTCAATTTACGTCGCCCCTATTTCAGATAGCTTATTGGGCTAAGCGGCATCTCAATGCGCATGAAATGGCGAGTAAAATGCACTATTAAACTTCTAGGATAAGGCAAACAGAGACCCGATTAGATCATTTTATATGACGGTTAATATAAGAATTCAGCGTAATTCTATCACATTTGTTCAACTTACGTCGCTCCTATTTCAGATAGCGTACTGTGCTAGGCGGCATCTTAAAGCGCGTGGAATGGCGAATAAAATGCACTATTAAACTTCTATGATAGGGCTATCAGAGACCCGATTAGATCATTTTATATTTTGGTTAATATAAGAATCCAGCGAAATTCTATCACATTCGTTCAATTTACGTCGCTCCTATTTCAGATAGCGTATTGGGCTAAGCGCCATCTCAAAGCGCATGAAATGGCGAGTAAAATGCACTATTAAACTTCTAGGGTACGGCAAACAGAGACCCGATTAGATCATTTTATATTATGGTTAATTTAAGAATTCAGCCAAATTCTATCACATTTGTTCAATTTACGTCGCTCCTATTGCAGATATCGTATTGGGCTAAGCGGCATCTCAAAGCGCATGAAATGGCGAGTAAAATGCACTGCTAAACTTCTAGGGTAGGGCGAACAAAGGCCCGATTAGATCATTTTACATTAAGGTTAATATAAGAATTCAGGGAAATTCTATTACATTTGTTCAATTTACGTCGCTCCTATTTCAGATAGCGGATTGGGCTAAGCGCCATCTCAAAGCGCATGAAATTGCGAGTGAAATGCACTATTAAACTTCTAGGGTAGGGCGGACAGAGACCCGATTAGATCATTTTACATTAAGGTTAATATAAGTATTCAGGGAAATTCTATCACATTTGTTCAATTTACGTCGCTCCTATTTCAGATAGCGTATTGGGCTAAGCAGCATCTCAAAGCCCATGAAATGGCGAGTAAAATGCACTGTTAAACTTCTAGGGTAGGGCAAACAGAGACCCGATTAGATCATTTCATATTATGGTTAATTTAAGAATTCAGCCAAATTCTATCACATTTGTTCAATTTACGTCGCTCCTATTTCAGATAGCGTATTGGGCTAAGCGGCATCTCAAAGCGCATGAAATGACGAGTGAAATGCACTATTAATCTTCTAGGGTAGGGCGAACAGAGATCCGATTAGATCATTTTATATTATGGTTAATTTAAGAATTCAGCCAAATTCTATCACATTTGTTCAATTTACGTCGCTCCTATTGCAGATATCGTATTGGGCTAAGCGGCATCTCAAAGCGCATGAAATGGCGAGTAAAATGCACTGCTAAACTTCTAGGGTAGGGCGAATAAAGGCCCGATTAGATCATTTTACATTAAAGTTAATATAAGAATTCAGGGAAGTTCTATCACATTTGTTCAATTTACGTCGCTCCTATTTCAGATAGCGTATTGGGCTAAGCGCCATCTCAAAGCGCATGAAATTGCGAGTGAAATGCACTATTAAACTTCTAGGGTAGGGCGAAGAGAGACCCGATTAGATCATTTTACATTAAGGTTAATATAAGTATTCAGGGAAATTCTATCACATTTGTTCAATTTACGTCGCTCCTATTTCAGATAGCGTATTGGGCTAAGCAGCATCTCAAAGCCCATGAAATGGCGAGTAAAATGCACTGTTAAACTTCTAGGGTAGGGCAAACAGAGACCCGATTAGATCATTTCATATTATGGTTTATTTAAGACTTCAGGAAAATTCTATCACATTTGTTCAATTTACGTCGCTCCTATTGCAGATATCGTATTGGGCTAAGCAGCATCTCAAAGCCCATGAAATGGCGAGTAAAATGCACTGTTAAACTTCTAGGGTAGGGCAAACAGAGACCCGATTAGATCATTTATATTATGGTTTATTTAAGAATTCAGAAAAATTCTATCACATTTGTTCAATTTACGTCGCTCCTATTTCAGATAGCGTATTGGGCTAAGCAGCATCTCAAAGCCCATGAAATGGCGAGTGAAATGCACTATTAATCTTCAAGGGTAGGGCGAACAGAGACCCGATTAGAACATTTTACATTAAGGTTAATATAAGAATTCAGCGAAATTCTCTCACATTTGTTCAATTTACGTCGCTCCTATTTCAGATAGCTTATTGGGCAAAGCGGCATCTCAAAGCGCAAGAAATGGCGAGTAAAATGCACTATTAAACTTCTAGGGTAGGGCAAACAGAGACCCGATTAGATCATTTTATGTTATGGTTAATTTAAGAATTCAGCGAAATTCTATCACATATGTTCAATTTACGTCGCTCCAATTTCAGATAGCGTACTGTGCTAGGCGGCATCTTAAAGCGCGTGGAATGGCGAGCTAAATGCACTATTAAACTTCTATGATAGGGCAATCTGGGACCCGACTAGATCATTTTATATTTTGGTTAATATAAGAATTCAGCGAAATTCTATCACATTTGTTCAATTTACGTCGCTCCTATTTCAGATAGCTTATTGGGCTAAGCGGCATCTCAAAGCGCATGAAATGACGAGTGAAATGCACTATTAAACTTCTAGGGTAGGGCAAACAGAGACCCGATTAGATCATTTTATATTATGGTTAATTTAAGAATTCAGAAAAATTCTATCACATTTGTTCAATTTACGTCGCTCCTATTTCAGATAGCTTATTGGGCTAAGCGGCATCTCAAAGCGCATGAAATGACGAGTGAAATGCACTAGTAATCTTCTAGGGTAGGGCGAACAGAGATCCGATTAGATCATTTTATATTACGGTTAATATAAGAATTCAGCGTAATTCTATCACATTTGTTCAACATACGTCGTTCCTATTTCAGATAGCGTACTGGGCTAGGCGGCATCTTAAAGCGCGTGGAAGGGCGAGTAAAATGCACTTCTAAACTTCTATGATAGGGCAATCAGAGACCCGATTAGGTCATTTAATATTATGGTTAATTTAAGAATTCAGCCAAATTCTATCACATTTGTTCAATTTACGTCGCTTCTATTGCAGATATCGTATTGGGCTAAGCGGCATCTCAAAGCGCATGAAATGGCGAGTAAAATGCACTGCTAAACTTCTAGGGTAGGGCGAACAAAGGCCCGATTAGATCATTTTACATTAAGGTTAATATAAGAATTCAGCGTAATTCTATCACAATTGTTCAACTTACGTCGCTCCTATTTCAGATAGCGTACTGGGCTAGGCGGCATCTTAAAGCGCGTGGAATGGCGAGTAAAATGCACTATTAAACTTCTATGATAGGGCTATCAGAGACCCGATTAGATCATTTTATATTTTGGTTAATATAAGAATCCAGCGAAATTCTATCACATTCGTACAATTTACGTCGCTCCTATTTCAGATAGCGTATTGGGCTAAGCGCCATCTCAAAGCGCATGAAATGGCGAGTAAAATGCACTATTAAACTTCTAGGGTAGGGCAAACAGAGACCCGATTAGATCATTTTATATTATGGTTAATATAAGAATTCAGCCAAATTCTATCACATTTGTTCAATTTACGTCGCTCCTATTTCAGATAGCGTACTGGGCTAGGCGGAATCTTAAAGCGCGTGGATTGTCGAGTAAAATGCACTATTACACTTCTAGGGTAGGGCAAACAGAGACCCGATTAGATCATTTTATATTATGGTTAATTTAAGAATTCAGCCAAATTCTATCACATTTGTTCAATTTACGTCGCTCCTATTGCAGATATCGTATTGGGTTAAGCGGCATCTCAAAGCGCATGAAATGGCGAGTAAAATGCACTGCTAAACTTCTAGGGTAGGGCGAACAAAGGCCCGATTAGATCATTTTACATTAAGGTTAATATAAGAATTCAGGGAAATTCTATTACATTTGTTCAATTTACGTCGCTCCTATTTCAGATAGAGGATTGGGCTAAGCGCCATCTCAAAGCGCATGAAATTGCGAGTGAAATGCACTATTAAACTTCTAGGGTAGGGCGAACAGAGACCCGATTAGATCATTTTACATTAAGGTTAATATAAGTATTCAGGGAAATTCTATCACATTTGTTCAATTTACGTCGCTCCTATTTCAGATAGCGTATTGGGCTAAGCGGCATCTCAAAGAGCATGAAATGGCGAGTAAAATGCACTGTTAAACTTCTAGGGTAGGGCAAACAGAGACCCGATTAGATCATTTCATATTATGGTTTATTTAAGAATTCAGAAAAATTCTATCACATTTGTTCAATTTACGTCGCTCCTATTTCAGATAGCTTATTGGGCTAAGCGGCATCTCAAAGCGCATGAAATGACGAGTGAAATGCACTAGTAATCTTCTAGGGTAGGGCGAACAGAGATCCGATTAGATCATTTTATATTACGGTTAATATAAGAGTTCAGCGTAATTCTATCGCATTTGTTCAACATACGTCGCTCCTATTTCAGATAGCGTACTGGGCTAGGCGGCATCTTAAAGCGCGTGGAAGGGCGAGTAAAATGCACTTCTAAACTTCTATGATAGGGCAATCAGAGTCCCGTTTAGATCATTTTATATTTTGTTTAATATAAGATTTCAGGGAAATTCTATCAGATTTGTTGAATTTACGTCGCTCCTATTTCAGATAGCGTATTGGGCTAAGCGGCATCTCAAAGAGCACGAAATTACGAGTGAAAGGCACTATTAAACTTCTAGGGTAGGGCGAACAGAGAACCGATTAGATGATTTTATATTACGGTTAATACAAGAATTCAGCGTAATTCTATCACATTTGTTCAACTTACGTCGCTCCGACTTCAGATAGCGTACTGGGCTCGGCGGCACCTTGAAGCGCAAGAAATGGCGAGTAAAATGCACTATTAAACTTCTAGGGTTGGGCAAACAGAGACACGATAAGATGATTTTATATTATGTTTAATTTAAGAATTCAGCCAAATTCTATCACGTTTGTTCAATTTACGTCGCTCCTATTTCAGATAGCGTATTGGGCTAAGCGCCATCTCAAAGCGCATGAAATGGCGAGTAAAATGCACCATTAAACCTCTGGGGTAGGGCAAACAGAGACCCGATTAGATCATTTTATATTATGGTTAATTTAAGATGTCAGCAAAATTCTGTCACATTTGTTCAATTTACGTCGCTCCTATTTCAGATAGCGTACTGGGCTAGGCGGAATCTTAAAGCGCGTGGATTGGCGAGTAAAATGCACTATTAAACTTCTGTGATAGGGCAATCAGAGACCCGATTAGATCATTTTATATTTTGGTTATTATTAGAATTCAGCGAAATTCTATCACAATAGTTCTATTTACGTCGCTCCTATTTCAGATAGCCTATTTGGCTAAGCGGCATCTCAAAGCGCATGAAATGGTGAGTGAAATGCACTATTACACTTCTAGGGTAGGGCGAACAGAGACCCGATTAGATCATTTTACATTAAGGTTAATATAAGTATTCAGGGAAATTCTATCACATTTGTTCAATTTACGTCGCTCCTATTTCAGATAGCGTATTGGGCTAAGCGGCAACTCAAAGCGCATGAAATGGCGAGTAAAATGCGCTGTTAAACTTCTAGGGTAGGGCAAACGGAGACCCGATTAGATCATTTTATATTATGGTTAATTTAAGAATTCAGCCAAATTCTATCACATTAGTTCAATTTACGTCGCTCCTATTTCAGATAGCGTACGGGGCTAGGCGGAATCGTGAAGCGCGTGGATTGGCGAGTAAAATGCACTATTAAACTTCTTTGATAGGGCAATCAGAGACCCGATTAGATCATTTTATATTTTCGTTAATATAAGAATTCAGCGAAATTCTATCACAATTGTTCTATTTACGTCGCTGATATTTCAGATAGCGTATTGGGCTAAGCGGCATCTCAAAGCGCATGAAATGGCGAGCAAAGTGCACTATTAAACTTCTAGGGTAGGGCAAACAGGGACCCGATTAGATAATTTTATATTACGGTTAATATAATAATTGAGCGTAATTCTATCACATTTGTTCAACTTACGTCGCTCCTATTTCAGATAGCGTATTGGGCTAGGCGGAATCTTAAAGCGCGTGGATTGGCGAGTAAAATGCACTATTAAACTTCTACGATAGGGCAATCAGAGACCCGATTAGATCATTTTATATTTTGGTTAATATAAGAATTCAGCGAAATTCTATCACAATTGTCCTACTTACGTCGCTCCTATTTCAGATAGCGTATTGGGCTAAGCGGCATCTCAAAGGGCACGAAATGACGAGTGAAAGGCACTGTTAAACTTCTAGGGTAGGGCGAACAGAGAACCGATTAGATGATTTTATATTACGGTTAATATAAGAATTCAGCGTAATTCTATCACATTTGTTCAACTTACGTCGCTCCTACTTCAGATAGCGTACTGGGCTCGGCGGCATCTTAAAGCGCAAGAAATGGCGAGTAAAATGCACTATTAAACTTCTAGGGTAGGGCAAACAGAGACCCGATAAGATGATTTTATATTATGGTTAATTTAAGAATTCAGCGAAACTCTATCATATTTGTTCAATTTACGTCGCTCCTATTTCAGATAGCGTATTGGGCTAAGCGGCATCTCAATGCGCATGAAATGGCGAGTAAAATGCACTATTAAACTTCTAGGATAAGGCAAACAGGGACCCGATTAGATCATTTTATATTACGGTTAATGTAAGAATTCAGCGTAATTCTATCACATTTGTTCAACTTACGTCGCTCCTATTTCAGATAGCGTACTGGGCTACGCGGCATCTTAAAGCGCGTGGAATGGCGAGTAAAATACACTACTAAACTTCTATGATAGGGCAATCAGAGTCCAGTTTAGATCATTTTATATTTTGTTTAATATAAGATTTCAGGGAAATTCTATCACATTTGTTCAATTTACGTCGCTCCTATTTCAGATAGCGTATTGGGCTAAGCGGCATCTCAAAGCGCATGAAATGACGAGTGAAATGCACTATTAATCTTCAAGGGTAGGGCGAACAGAGACCCGATTAGAACATTTTACATTAAGGTTAATATAAGAATTCAGCGAAATTCTCTCACATTTGTTCAATTTACGTCGCTCCTATTTCAGATAGCTTATTGGGCAAAGCGGCATCTCAAAGCGCAAGAAATGGCGAGTAAAATGCACTATTAAACTTCTAGGGTACGGCGAACAAAGATCCGATTAGATCATTTTACATTAAGGTTAATATAAGAATTCAGCGAAACTCTATCATATTTATTCAATTTACGTCGCTCCTATTTCAGATAGCGTATTGGGCTAAGCGGCATCTCAATGCGCATGAAATGGCGAGTAAAATGCACTATTAAACTTCTAGGATAATGCAAACCGAGACCCGATTAGATCATTTTATATTACGGTTAATATAAGAGTTCAGCGTAATTCTATCACATTTGTTCAACTTACGTCGCTCCTATTTCAGATAGCGTACTGGGCTAGGCGGCATCTCAAAGCGCATGAAATGGCGAGTAAAATGCACTATTAAACTTCTAGGGTAGGGCAAACAGAGACCCGATTAGATCATTTTATATTATGGTTAATTTAAGAATTCAGCCAAATTCTATCACATTTGTTCAATTTACGTCGCTCCTATTTCAGATAGCGTACTGGGCTACGCGGAATCTTAAAGCGCGTGGATTGGCGAGTAAAATGCACTATTTTAGTTCTATGATAGGTCCATCAGAGACCCGATTAGATCATTTTATATTTTGGTTAATATAAGAATTCAGCGAAATTCTATCACAATTGTTCTATTTACGTCGCTCCTATTTCAGATAGCGTATTGGGCTAAGCGGCATCTCAAAGCGCATGAAATGGCGAGTGGAATGCACTATTAAACTTCTAGGGTAGGGCGAACAGAGACCCGATTAGATCATTTTACATTAAGGTTAATATAAGTATTCAGGGAAATTCTATCACATCTGTTCAATTTACGTCGCTCCTATTTCAGATAGCGTATTGGGCTAAGCGGCATCTCAAAGCGCATGAAATGGCGAGTAAAATGCACTGTTAAACTTCTAGGATAAGGCAAACAGAGACCCGATTAGATCATTTTATATTACGGTTAATATAAGAATTCAGCGTAATTCTATCACATTTGTTCAATTTACGTCGCTGATATTTCAGATAGCGTATTGGGCTAAGCGGCATCTCAAAGCGCAAAAAATTGCGAGTAAAATGCACTATTAAACTTCTAGGGTAGGGCGAACAGAGACCCGATTAGATCATTTTATATTATGGTTAATTTAAGAATTGAGCCAAATTCTATCACATTTGTTCAATTTACGTCGCTCCTATTGCAGATAGCGTATTGGGCTAAGCGGCATCTCAAAACGCATGAAATGACGAGTGAAATGCACTAGTAATCTTCTAGGATAGGGCGAACAAAAACCCGATTAGATCATTTTATATTACGGTTAATATAAGAATTCAGCGTAATTCTATCACATTTGTTCAACATACGTCGCTCCTATTTCAGATAGTGTACTTGGCTAGGCGGCATCTTAAAGCACGTGGAAGGGCGAGTAAAATGCACTACTAAACTTCTATGATAGGACAATCAGAGTCCCGTTTAGATCATTTTATATTATCTTTAATATAAGATTTCAGGGAAATTCTATCACATTTGTTCAATTTACGTCGCTCCTATTTCAGATAGCGTATTGGGCTAAGCGGCATCTCAAATCGCATGAAGTGGCGAGTAAAATGCACTATTAAACTTCTAGGGTAGGGCAAACAGAGACCCGATTAGATCATTTTATATTATGGTTAATTTAAGAATTCAGCCAAATTCTATCACATTTGTTCAATTTACGTCGCTCCAATTTCAGATATCGTATTGGGCTAAGCGGCAACTCAAAGCGCATGAAATGACGAGTGAAATGCAGTATTAAACTTCTAGGATAAGGCAAACAGAGACCCGATTAGATCATTTTATATTACGGTTAATATAAGAATTCAGCGTAATTCTATCACGTTTGTTCAATTTACGTCGCTGATATTTCAGATAGCGTATTGGGCTAAGCGGCATCTCAAAGCGCAAAAAATGGCGAGTAAAATGCACTATTAGACTTCTATGGTAGGGCGAACAGAGACCCGATTAGATCATTTTACATTAAGGTTAATATAAGAATTCAGGGAAATTCTATCACATTTGTTCAATTTACGTCGCTACTATTTCAGATAGCGTATTGGGCTAAGCGCCATCTCTAAGCGCATGAAGTGGCGAGTAAAATGCACTATTAAACTTCTAGGGTAGGGCAAACAGAGACCCGATTAGATCATTTTACATTAAGGTTAATTTAAGAATTCAGTGAAATTCTTTCACACTTGTTCAATTTACGTCGCTCCTGTTTCAGATAGCGTATTGGGCTAAGCGGCATTTCAAAGCGCATGAAATTGCGAGTAAAATGCCCTATTAAACTTCTGGGATAAGTCAAACAGAGACCCGATTAGATCATTTTATATTATGGTTAATTTAAGATGTCAGCAAAATTTTATCACATTTGTTCAATTTACGTCGCTCCTATTTCAGATAGCGTACTGGGCTAGGCGGCATCTTAAAGCGCGTGGAATGGCCAGTAGAATGCACTACTAAACTTCAATGATAGGGCAATCAGAGACCCGATTAGATCATTTTATATTTTGTTTAATATAAGATTTCAGGGAAATTCTATCACATTTGTTCAATTTACGTCGCTCCTATGTCAGATAGCGTACTGGGCTAGGCGGCGTCTCAAAGCGCATGAAATGACGAGTGAAATGCACTATTAAACTTCTATGATAGGGCAAACAGAGACCCGATTAGATCATTTTATATTATGGTTAATTTAAGAATTCAGCAAAATTCTATCACACTTGTTCAATTTACTTCGTTCCTATTTCAGATAGCGTACTGGGCTAGGCGGCATCTTAAAGCGCGTGAAATGACCAGTAAAATGCACTATTAATCTTCTAGGGTAGGGCAAACAGAGACCCCATTAGATCATTTTATATTATGGTTAATTTAAGAATTCAGCCAAATTCTATCACATTTGTTCAATTTACGTCGCTCCAATTTCAGATAGCTTATTGGGCTAAGAGGCATCTCAAAGCGCATGAAATGACGAGTGAAATGAACTATGAAACTTCTAGGATAAGGCAAACAGAGACCCGATTAGATCATTTTATATTACGGTTAATATAAGAATTCAGCGTAATTCTATCACATTTGTTCAATTTACGTCGCTGATATTTCAGATAGCGTATTGGGCTAAGCGGCATCTCAAAGCGCAAGAAATGGCGAGTAAAATGCACTATTAACCTTCTAGGGTAGGGCAAACAGAGACCCGATAAGATCATTTTATATTATGGTTAATTTAAGAATTCAGCGAAACTCTATCATATTTATTCAATTTACGTCGCTCCTATTTCAGATAGCGTATTGGGCTAAGCGGCATCTCAAAGCGCATGAAATGGCGAGTAAAATGCACTATTAAACTTCTAGGGTAGGGCAAGCAGAGACCCGATTACATCATCTAATATTATGGTTAATTTAAGAATTCAGCAAAATTCTATCACATTTGTTCAATTTACGTCGCTCCTATTACAGATAGCGTATTGGGCTAAGCGGCATCTCAATGCGCATGAAATGGCGAGTAAAATGCACTATTAAACTTCTAGGGTAGGGCAAACAGAGACCCGATTAGATAATTTTATATTATGGTTAATTTAAGAATTCAGCCAAATTCTATCACAATTGTTCTATTTACGTCGCTGATATTTCAGATAGCGTATTGGGCTAACCGGCATCTCAAAGCGCATGAAATGGCGAGCAAAGTGCACTATTAAACTTCTAGGGTAGTGCAAACGGAGACCCGATTAGATCATTTTATATTATGGTTAATTTAAGAATTCAGCCAAATTCTATCACATTAGTTCAATTTACGTCGCTCCTATTTCAGATAGCGTACTGGGCTAGGCGGAATCGTGAAGCGCGTGGATTGGCGAGTAAAATACACTATTAAACTTCTTTGATAGGGCAATCAGAGACCCGATTAGATCATTTTATATTTTCGTTAATATAAGAATTCAGCGAAATTCTATCACAATTGTTCTATTTACGTCGCTGATATTTCAGATAGCGTATTGGGCTAAGCGGCATCTCAAAGCGCATGAAATGGCGAGCAAAGTGCACTATTAAACTTCTAGGGTAGGGCAAACAGGGACCCGATTAGATAATTTTATATTACGGTTAATATAATAATTGAGCGTAATTCTATCACATTTTTTCAACGTACGTCGCTCCTATTTCAGATAGCGTACTGGGCTAGGCGGCATCTTAAAGCGCGTGGAATGGCGATCAAAATGCACTATTAAACTTCTATGATAGGGCAATCAGAGACCCGACTAGATCATTTTATATTTTGGTTAATATAAGAATTCAGCGAAATTCTATCACAATTGTTCAATTTACGTCGCTCCTATTTCAGATAGCGTATTGGGCTAAGCGGCATCTCAAAGGGCACGAAATGACGAGTGACAGGCACTATTAAACTTTTAGGGTAGGGCGAACAGAGAACCGATTAGATGATTTTATATTACGGTTAATATAAGAATTCAGCGTAATTCTATCACATTTGTTCAACTTACGTCGCTCCTACTTCAGATAGCGTACTGGGCTCGGCGGCATCTTAAAGCGCAAGAAATGGCGAGTAAAATGCACTATTAAACTTCTAGGGTAGGGCAAACAGAGACCCGATTAGATCATTTTATATTATGGTTAATTTAAGAATTCAGCCAAATTCTATCACATTTGTTCAATTTACGTCGCTCCTATTTCAGATAGCGTACTGGGCTAGGCGGAATCTTAAAGCGCGTGGATTGGCGAGTAGAATGCACTATTAAAGTTCTATGATAGGGCAACCAGAGACCCGATTAGATCATTTTATATTTTGGTTAATATAAGAATTCAGGGAAATTCTATCACATTTGTTCAATTTACGTCGCTCCTATTTCAGATAGCGTATTGTGCTAAGCGGCATCTCAAAGCGCATGAAATGGCGAGTAAAATGCACTGTTAAACTTGTAGGGTAGGGCAAACAGAGACCCGATTAGATCATTTTATATTATGGTTAATTTAAGATGTCAGCAAAATTCTGTCACATTTGTTCAATTTACGTCGCTCCAATTTCAGATAGCGAACTGGGCTAGGCGGCATCTTAAAGCGCGTGGAATGGCGATCAAAATGCACTATTAAACTTCTATGATAGGGCAATCAGAGACTCGACTAGATCATTTTATATTGTGGTTAATATAAGAATTCAGCGAAATTCTATCACAATTGTTCAATTTACGTCGCTCCTACTTCAGATAGCGTACTGGGCTCGGCGGCATCTTAAAGCGCAAGAAATGGCGAGTAAAATGCACTATTAAACTTCTAGGGAACGGCAAACAGAGACCCGATAAGATGATTTTATATTATGGTTAATTTAAGAATTCAGCGAAACTCTATCATATTTGTTCAATTTACGTCGCTCCTATTTCAGATAGCGTATTGGGCTAAGCGGCATCTCAATGCGCATGAAATGGCGAGTAAAATGCACTATTAAACTTCTAGGATAAGGCAAACAGGGACCCGATTAGATCATTTAATATTACGGTTAATGTAAGAATTCAGCGTAATTCTATCACATTTGTTCAACTTACGTCGCTCCTATTTCAGATAGCGTACTGGGCTACGCGGCATCTTAAAGCGCGTGGAATGGAGAGTAAAATGCACTACTAAACTTCTATGATAGGGCAATCAGAGTCCAGTTTAGATCATTTTATATTTTGTTTAATATAAGATTTCAGGGAAATTCTATCACATTTGTTCAATTTATGTCGCTCCTATTTCAGATAGCGTATTGGGCTAAGCGGCATCTCAAAGCGCATGAAATGACGAGTGAAATGCACTATTAATCTTCAAGGGTAGGGCGAACAGAGACCAGATTAGAACATTTTACATTAAGGTTAATATAAGAATTCAGCGAAATTCTCTCACATTTGATCAATTTACGTCGCTCCTATTTCAGATAGCTTATTGGGCAAAGCGGCATCTCAAAGCGCAAGAAATGGCGAGTAAAATGCACTATTAAACTTCTAGGGTACGGCGAACAAAGATCCGATTAGATCATTTTACATTAAGGTTAATATAAGAATTCAGCGAAACTCTATCATATTTATTCAATTTACGTCGCTCCTATTTCAGATAGCGTATTGGGCTAAGCGGCATCTCAATGCGCATGAAATGGCGAGTAAAATGCACTATTAAACTTCTAGGATAATGCAAACAGAGACCCGATTAGATCATTTTATATTACGGTTAATATAAGAGTTCAGCGTAATTCTATCACATTTGTTCAACTTACGTCGCTCCTATTTCAGATAGCGTACGGGGCTAGGCGGCATCTCAAAGCGCATGAAATGGCGAGTAAAATGCACTATTAAACTTCTAGGGTAGGGCAAACAGAGACCCGATTAGATCATTTTATATTATGGTTAATTTAAGAATTCAGCCAAATTCTATCACATTTGTTCAATTTACGTCGCTCCTATTTCAGATAGCGTACTGGGCTAGGCGGAATCTTAAAGCGCGTGGATTGGCGAGTAAAATGCACTATTTTACTTCTATGATAGGGCCATCAGAGACCCGATTAGATCATTTTATATTTTGGTTAATATAAGAATTCAGCGAAATTCTATCACAATTGTTCTATTTACGTCGCTCCTATTTCAGATAGCGCATTGGGCTAAGCGGCATCTCAAAGCGCATGAAATGGCGAGTGGAATGCACTATTAAACTTCTAGGGTAGGGCGAACAGAGACCCGATTAGATCATTTTACATTAAGGTTAATATAAGTATTCAGGGAAATGCTTTCACACTTGTTCAATTTACGTCGCTCCTATTTCAGATAGCGTATTGGGCTAAGCGGCATTTCAAAGCGCATGAAATTGCGAGTAAAATGCCCTATTAAACTTCTGGGATAAGTCAAACAGAGACCCGATTAGATCATTTTATATTATGGTTAATTTAAGATGTCAGCAAAATTTTATCACATTTGTTCAATTTACGTCGCTCCTATTTCAGATAGCGTACTGGGCTAGGCGGCATCTTAAAGCGCGTGGAATGGCCACTAGAATGCACTACTAAACTTCAATGATAGGGCAATCAGAGACCCGATTAGATCATTTTATATTTTGTTTAATATAAGATTTCAGGGAAATTCTATCACATTTGTTCAATTTACGTCGCTCCTATGTCAGATACCGTGTTGGGCTAAGGGGCATCTCAAAGCGCATGAAATGGCGAGTAAAATGCAATACTAAACTTCTAGGATAAGGCAAACAGAGACCCGATTAGATCATTTTATATTTTGGTTCATATAAGAATTCAGCGAAATTCTATCACATTTGTTCAATTTACGTCGCTGATATTTCAGATAGCGTATTGGGCTAAGCGGCATCTCAAAGCGCAAGAAATGGCGAGTAAAATGCACTATTAAACTTCTAGGGTAGGGCAAACAGAGACCCGATAAGATCATTTTATATTATGGTTAATTTAAGAATTCAGCGAAACTCTATCATATTTATTCAATTTACGTCGCTCCTATTTCAGATAGCGTATTGGGCTAAGCGGCATCTCAAAGCGCATGAAATGGCGAGTAAAATGCACTATTAAACTTCTAGGGTAGGGCAAGCAGAGACCCGATTACATCATCTAATATTATGGTTAATTTAAGAATTCAGCAAAATTCTATCACATTTGTTCAATTTACGTCGCTCCTATTTCAGATAGCTTATTGGGCTACGCGGCATCTCAAAGCGCATGAAATGACGAGTGAAATGCACTATTAAACTTCTAGGGTAGGGCAAACAGAGACCCGATTAGATCATTTTATATTTTGGTTAATATAAGAATTCAGCGAAATTCTATCACATTTGTTCAATTTACGTCGCTCCTATTTCAGATAGCGTATTGGGCTAAGCGGCATCTCAAAGCGCATGAAATGGCGAGTAAAATGCACTGCTAAACTTCTAGGGTAGGGCGAATAAAGGCCCGATTAGATCATTTTACATTAAAGTTAATATAAGAATTCAGGGAAGTTCTATCACATTTGTTCAATTTACGTCGCTCCTATTTCAGATAGCGTATTGGGCTAAGCGCCATCTCAAAGCGCATGAAATTGCGAGTGAAATGCACTATTAAACTTCTAGGGTAGGGCGAAGAGAGACCCGATTAGATCATTTTACATTAAGGTTAATATAAGTATTCAGGGAAATTCTATCACATTTGTTCAATTTACGTCGCTCCTATTTCAGATAGCGTATTGGGCTAAGCAGCATCTCAAAGCCCATGAAATGGCGAGTAAAATGCACTGTTAAACTTCTAGGGTAGGGCAAACAGAGACCCGATTAGATCATTTCATATTATGGTTTATTTAAGACTTCAGGAAAATTCTATCACATTTGTTCAATTTACGTCGCTCCTATTGCAGATATCGTATTGGGCTAAGCAGCATCTCAAAGCCCATGAAATGGCGAGTAAAATGCACTGTTAAACTTCTAGGGTAGGGCAAACAGAGACCCGATTAGATCATTTATATTATGGTTTATTTAAGAATTCAGAAAAATTCTATCACATTTGTTCAATTTACGTCGCTCCTATTTCAGATAGCGTATTGGGCTAAGCAGCATCTCAAAGCCCATGAAATGGCGAGTGAAATGCACTATTAATCTTCAAGGGTAGGGCGAACAGAGACCCGATTAGAACATTTTACATTAAGGTTAATATAAGAATTCAGCGAAATTCTCTCACATTTGTTCAATTTACGTCGCTCCTATTTCAGATAGCTTATTGGGCAAAGCGGCATCTCAAAGCGCAAGAAATGGCGAGTAAAATGCACTATTAAACTTCTAGGGTAGGGCAAACAGAGACCCGATTAGATCATTTTATGTTATGGTTAATTTAAGAATTCAGCGAAATTCTATCACATATGTTCAATTTACGTCGCTCCAATTTCAGATAGCGTACTGTGCTAGGCGGCATCTTAAAGCGCGTGGAATGGCGAGCTAAATGCACTATTAAACTTCTATGATAGGGCAATCTGGGACCCGACTAGATCATTTTATATTTTGGTTAATATAAGAATTCAGCGAAATTCTATCACATTTGTTCAATTTACGTCGCTCCTATTTCAGATAGCTTATTGGGCTAAGCGGCATCTCAAAGCGCATGAAATGACGAGTGAAATGCACTGTTAAACTTCTAGGGTAGGGCAAACAGAGACCCGATTAGATCATTTTACATTAAGGTTAATATAAGAATTCAGCGTAATTCTATCACAATTGTTCAACTTACGTCGCTCCTATTTCAGATAGCGTACTGGGCTAGGCGGCATCTTAAAGCGCGTGGAATGGCGAGTAAAATGCACTATTAAACTTCTATGATAGGGCTATCAGAGACCCGATTAGATCATTTTATATTTTGGTTAATATAAGAATCCAGCGAAATTCTATCACATTCGTACAATTTACGTCGCTCCTATTTCAGATAGCGTATTGGGCTAAGCGCCATCTCAAAGCGCATGAAATGGCGAGTAAAATGCACTATTAAACTTCTAGGGTAGGGCAAACAGAGACCCGATTAGATCATTTTATATTATGGTTAATTTAAGAATTCAGCCAAATTCTATCACATTTGTTCAATTTACGTCGCTCCTATTTCAGATAGCGTACTGGGCTAGGCGGAATCTTAAAGCGCGTGGATTGTCGAGTAAAATGCACTATTACACTTCTAGGGTAGGGCAAACAGAGACCCGATTAGATCATTTTATATTATGGTTAATTTAAGAATTCAGCCAAATTCTATCACATTTGTTCAATTTACGTCGCTCCTATTGCAGATATCGTATTGGGTTAAGCGGCATCTCAAAGCGCATGAAATGGCGAGTAAAATGCACTGCTAAACTTCTAGGGTAGGGCGAACAAAGGCCCGATTAGATCATTTTACATTAAGGTTAATATAAGAATTCAGGGAAATTCTATTACATTTGTTCAATTTACGTCGCTCCTATTTCAGATAGAGGATTGGGCTAAGCGCCATCTCAAAGCGCATGAAATTGCGAGTGAAATGCACTATTAAACTTCTAGGGTAGGGCGAACAGAGACCCGATTAGATCATTTTACATTAAGGTTAATATAAGTATTCAGGGAAATTCTATCACATTTGTTCAATTTACGTCGCTCCTATTTCAGATAGCGTATTGGGCTAAGCGGCATCTCAAAGAGCATGAAATGGCGAGTAAAATGCACTGTTAAACTTCTAGGGTAGGGCAAACAGAGACCCGATTAGATCATTTCATATTATGGTTTATTTAAGAATTCAGAAAAATTCTATCACATTTGTTCAATTTACGTCGCTCCTATTTCAGATAGCTTATTGGGCTAAGCGGCATCTCAAAGCGCATGAAATGACGAGTGAAATGCACTAGTAATCTTCTAGGGTAGGGCGAACAGAGATCCGATTAGATCATTTTATATTACGGTTAATATAAGAGTTCAGCGTAATTCTATCGCATTTGTTCAACATACGTCGCTCCTATTTCAGATAGCGTACTGGGCTAGGCGGCATCTTAAAGCGCGTGGAAGGGCGAGTAAAATGCACTTCTAAACTTCTATGATAGGGCAATCAGAGTCCCGTTTAGATCATTTTATATTTTGTTTAATATAAGATTTCAGGGAAATTCTATCACATTTGTTGAATTTACGTCGCTCCTATTTCAGATAGCGTATTGGGCTAAGCGGCATCTCAAAGCGCACGAAATTACGAGTGAAAGGCACTATTAAACTTCTAGGGTAGGGCGAACAGAGAACCGATTAGATGATTTTATATTACGGTTAATACAAGAATTCAGCGTAATTCTATCACATTTGTTCAACTTACGTCGCTCCGACTTCAGATAGCGTACTGGGCTCGGCGGCACCTTGAAGCGCAAGAAATGGCGAGTAAAATGCACTATTAAACTTCTAGGGTAGGGCAAACAGAGCCCCGATAAGATGATTTTATATTATGGTTAATTTAAGAATTCAGCGAAACTCTATCATATTTGTTCAATTTACGTCGCTCCTATTTCAGATAGCGTATTGGGCTAAGCGGCATCTCAATGCGCATGAAATGGCGAGTAAAATGCACTATTAAACTTCTAGGATAAGGCAAACAGGGACCCGATTAGATCATTTTATATTACGGTTAATGTAAGAATTCAGCGTAATTCTATCACATTTGTTCAACTTACGTCGCTCCTATTTCAGATAGCGTACTGGGCTACGCGGCATCTTAAAGCGCGTGGAATGGCGAGTAAAATACACTACTAAACTTCTATGATAGGGCAATCAGAGTCCAGTTTAGATCATTTTATATTTTGTTTAATATAAGATTTCAGGGAAATTCTATCACATTTGTTCAATTTACGTCGCTCCTATTTCAGATAGCGTATTGGGCTAAGCGGCATCTCAAAGCGCATGAAATGACGAGTGAAATGCACTATTAATCTTCAAGGGTAGGGCGAACAGAGACCCGATTAGAACATTTTACATTAAGGTTAATATAAGAATTCAGCGAAATTCTCTCACATTTGTTCAATTTACGTCGCTCCTATTTCAGATAGCTTATTGGGCAAAGCGGCATCTCAAAGCGCAAGAAATGGCGAGTAAAATGCACTATTAAACTTCTAGGGTACGGCGAACAAAGATCCGATTAGATCATTTTACATTAAGGTTAATATAAGAATTCAGCGAAACTCTATCATATTTATTCAATTTACGTCGCTCCTATTTCAGATAGCGTATTGGGCTAAGCGGCATCTCAATGCGCATGAAATGGCGAGTAAAATGCACTATTAAACTTCTAGGATAATGCAAACCGAGACCCGATTAGATCATTTTATATTACGGTTAATATAAGAGTTCAGCGTAATTCTATCACATTTGTTCAACTTACGTCGCTCCTATTTCAGATAGCGTACTGGGCTAGGCGGCATCTCAAAGCGCATGAAATGGCGAGTAAAATGCACTATTAAACTTCTAGGGTAGGGCAAACAGAGACCCGATTAGATCATTTTATATTATGGTTAATTTAAGAATTCAGGGAAATTCTATCACATTTGTTCAATTTACGTCGCTCCTATTTCAGATAGCGTACTGGGCTACGCGGAATCTTAAAGCGCGTGGATTGGCGAGTAAAATGCACTATTTTAGTTCTATGATAGGTCCATCAGAGACCCGATTAGATCATTTTATATTTGGTTAATATAAGAATTCAGCGAAATTCTATCACAATTGTTCTATTTACGTCGCTCCTATTTCAGATAGCGTATTGGGCTAAGCGGCATCTCAATGCGCATGAAATGGCGAGTAAAATGCACTATTAAACTTCTAGGGTAGGGCGAACAGAGACCCGATTAGATCATTTTACATTAAGGTTAATATAAGTATTCAGGGAAATTCTATCACATCTGTTCAATTTACGTCGCTCCTATTTCAGATAGCGTATTGGGCTAAGCGGCATCTCAAAGCGCATGAAATGGCGAGTAAAATGCACTGTTAAACTTCTAGGGTAGGGCAAACAGAGACCCGATTAGATCATTTCATATTATGGTTTATTTAAGAATTCAGCGAAACTCTATCATATTTGTTTAATTTACGTCGCTCCTATTTCGGATAGCGTATTGGGCTAAGCGGCATCTCAATGCGCATGAAACGGCGAGTAAAATGCACTATTAAACTTCTAGGGCAGGGCAAACAGAGACCCCATTAGATCATTCTATATTATGGTTAATTTAAGAATTCAGGCAAATTCTATCACATTTGTTCAATTTACGTCCCTCCAATTTCAGATAGCTTATTGGGCTAAGAGGCATCTCAAAGCGCATGAAATGACGAGTGAAATGAACTATTAAACTTCTAGGATAAGGCAAACAGAGACCCGATTAGATCATTTTATATTACGGTTAATATAAGAATTCAGCGTAATTCTATCACATTTGTTCAATTTACGTCGCTGATATTTCAGATAGCGTATTGGGCTAAGCGGCATCTCAAAGCGCAAAAAATTGCGAGTAAAATGCACTATTAAACGTCTAGGGTAGGGCGAACAGAGACCCGATTAGATCATTTTATATTATGGTTAATTTAAGAATTCAGCCAAATTCTATCACATTTGTTCAATTTACGTCGCTCCAATTTCAGATATCGTATTGGGCTAAGCGGCAACTCAAAGCGCATGCAATGACGAGTGAAATGCAGTATTAAACTTCTAGGGTAGGGCGAACAGAGACCCAATTAGATCATTTTATATTACGGTTAATATAAGAATTCAGCGTAATTCTATCACATTTGTTCAATTTACGTCGCTGATATTTCAGATAGCGTATTGGGCTAAGCGGCATCTCAAAGCGCAAGAAATGGCGAGTAAAATGCACTATTAAACTTCTAGGGTAGGGCAAACAGAGACCCGATAAGATCATTTTATATTATGGTTAATTTAAGAATTCAGCGAAACTCTATCATATTTATTCAATTTACGTCGCTGATATTTCAGATAGCGTATTGGGCTAAGCGGCATCTCAAAGCGCATGAAATGACGAGTGAAATGCACTATTAATCTTCAAGGGTAGGGCGAACAGAGACCAGATTAGAACATTTTACATTAAGGTTAATATAAGAATTCAGCGAAATTCTCTCACATTTGTTCAATTTACGTCGCTCCTATTTCAGATAGCTTATTGGGCAAAGCGGCATCTCAAAGCGCAAGAAATGGCGAGTAAAATGCACTATTAAACTTCTAGGGTACGGCGAACAAAGATCCGATTAGATCATTTTACATTAAGGTTAATATAAGAATTCAGCGAAACTCTATCATATTTATTCAATTTACGTCGCTCCTATTTCAGATAGCGTATTGGGCTAAGCGGCATCTCAATGCGCATGAAATGGCGAGTAAAATGCACTATTAAACTTCTAGGATAATGCAAACAGAGACCCGATTAGATCATTTTATATTACGGTTAATATAAGAGTTCAGCGTAATTCTATCACATTTGTTCAACTTACGTCGCTCCTATTTCAGATAGCGTACTGGGCTAGGCGGCATCTCAAAGCGCATGAAATGGCGAGGAAAATGCACTATTAAACTTCTAGGGTAGGGCAAACAGAGACCCGATTAGATCATTTTATATTATGGTTAATTTAAGAATTCAGCCAAATTCTATCACATTTGTTCAATTTACGTCGCTCCTATTTCAGATAGCGTACTGGGCTAGGCGGAATCTTAAAGCGCGTGGATTGGCGAGTAAAATGCACTATTTTACTTCTATGATAGGGCCATCAGAGACCCGATTAGATCATTTTATATTTTGGTTAATATAAGAATTCAGCGAAATTCTATCACAATTGTTCTATTTACGTCGCTCCTATTTCAGATAGCGTATTGGGCTAAGCGGCATCTCAAAGCGCATGAAATGGCGAGTGGAATGCACTATTAAACTTCTAGGGTAGGGCGAACAGAGACCCGATTAGATCATTTTACATTAAGGTTAATATAAGTATTCAGGGAAATGCTTTCACACTTGTTCAATTTACGTCGCTCCTATTTCAGATAGCGTATTGGGCTAAGCGGCATTTCAAAGCGCATGAAATTGCGAGTAAAATGCCCTATTAAACTTCTGGGATAAGTCAAACAGAGACCCGATTAGATCATTTTATATTATGGTTAATTTAAGATGTCAACAAAATTTTATCACATTTGTTCAATTTACGTCGCTCCTATTTCAGATAGCGTACTGGGCTAGGCGGCATCTTAAAGCGCGTGGAATGGCCAGTAGAATGCACTACTAAACTTCAATGATAGGGCAATCAGAGACCCGATTAGATCATTTTATATTTTGTTTAATATAAGATTTCAGGGAAATTCTATCACATTTGTTCAATTTACGTCGCTCCTATGTCAGATAACGTGTTGGGCTAAGGGGCATCTCAAAGCGCATGAAATGGCGAGTAAAATGCAATACTAAACTTCTAGGATAAGGCAAACAGAGACCCGATTAGATCATTTTATATTTTGGTTCATATAAGAATTCAGCGAAATTCTATCACATTTGTTCAATTTACGTCGCTGATATTTCAGATAGCGTATTGGGCTAAGCGGCATCTCAAAGCGCAAGAAATGGCGAGTAAAATGCACTATTAAACTTCTAGGGTAGGGCAAACAGAGACCCGATAAGATCATTTTATATTATGGTTAATTTAAGAATTCAGCGAAACTCTATCATATTTATTCAATTTACGTCGCTCCTATTTCAGATAGCGTATTGGGCTAAGCGGCATCTCAAAGCGCATGAAATGGCGAGTAAAATGCACTATTAAACTTCTAGGGTAGGGCAAGCAGAGACCCGATTACATCATCTAATATTATGGTTAATTTAAGAATTCAGCAAAATTCTATCACATTTGTTCAATTTACGTCGCTCCTATTTCAGATAGCGTATTGGGCTAAGCGGCATCTCAATGCGCATGAAATGGCGAGTAAAATGCACTATTAAACTTCTAGGATAATGCAAACAGAGACCCGATTAGATCATTTTATATTACGGTTAATATAAGAGTTCTGCGTAATTCTATCACATTTGTTCAACTTACGTCGCTCCTATTTCAGATAGCGTACTGGGCTAGGCGGCATCTCAAAGCGCCTGAAATGGCGAGTGGAATGCACTATTAAACTTCTAGGGTAGGGCGAACAGAGACCCAATTAGATCATTTTACATTAAGGTTAATATAAGTATTCAGGGAAATTCTATCACATCTGTTCAATTTACGTCGCTCCTATTTCAGATAGCGTATTGGGCTAAGCGGCATCTCAAAGCGCATGAAATGGCGAGTAAAATGCACTGTTAAACTTCTAGGGTAGGGCAAACAGAGACCCGATTAGATCATTTTATATTATGGTTAATTTAAGAATTCAGCCAGATTCTATCACATTTGTTCAATTTACGTCGCTACTATTTCAGATAGCGTATAGGGCTAAGCGCCATCTCAAAGCGCATGAAATGGCGAGTAAAATGCACTATTAAACTTCTAGGGTAGGGCAAACAGAGACCCGATTAGATCATTTTATATTATGGTTAATTTAAGAATTCAGCAAAATTCTATCACATTTGTTCAATTTACATCGCTCCTATTTCAGATATCGTATTGGGCTAAGCGGCAACTCAAAGCGCATGAAATGTCGAGTGAAATGCAGTATTAAACTTCTAGGATAGGGCGAACAGAGAACCGAATAGATCATTTTACATTAATGTTAATATAAGAATTCTGGGTAATTCTATCACGTTTGTTCAATGTACGACGCTCCTATTTCAGATAGCGTATTGGGCTAAGCGGCATATCAAAGCGCATGAAATGGCGAGTAAAATGCACTGTTAAACTTCTAGGGTAGGGCAAACAGAGACCCGATTAGATCATTTCATATTATGGTTTATTTAAGAATTCAGCGAAACTCTATCATATTTGTTCAATTTACGTCGCTCCTATTTCGGATAGCGTATTGGGCTAAGCGGCATCTCAATGCGCATGAAACGGCGAGTAAAATGCACTATTAAACTTCTAGGGTAGGGCAAACAGAGACCCCATTAGATCATTTTATATTATGGTTAATTTAAGAATTCAGGCAAATTCTATCACATTTGTTCAATTTACGTCCCTCCAATTTCAGATAGCTTATTGGGCTAAGAGGCATCTCAAAGCGCATGAAATGACGAGTGAAATGAACTATTAAACTTCTAGGATAAGGCAAACAGAGACCCGATTAGATCATTTTATATTACGGTTAATAAAAGAATTCAGCGTAATTCTATCACATTTGTTCAATTTACGTCGCTGATATTTCAGAAAGCGTATTGGGCTAAGCGGCATCTCAAAGCGCAAAAAATTGCGAGTAAAATGCACTATTAAACTTCTAGGGTAGGGCGAACAGAGACCCGATTAGATCATTTTATATTATGGTTAATTTAAGAATTCAGCCAAATTCTATCACATTTGTTCAATTTACGTCGCTCCTATTGCAGATAGCGTATTGGGCTAAGCGGCATCTCAAAACGCATGAAATGACGAGTGAAATGCACTAGTAATCTTCTAGGATAGGGCGAACAGAAACCCGATTAGATCATTTTATATTACGGTTAATATAAGAATTCAGCGTAATTCTATCACATTTGTTCAACATACGTCGCTCCTATTTCAGATAGTGTACTGGGCTAGGCGGCATCTTAAAGCACGTGGAAGGGCGAGTAAAATGCACTACTAAACTTCTATGATAGGGCAATCAGAGTCCCGTTTAGATCATTTTATATTTTGTTTAATATAAGATTTCAGGGAAATTCTATCACATTTGTTCAATTTACGTCGCTCCTATTTCAGATAGCGTATTGGGCTAAGCGGCATCTCAAATCGCATGAAATGGCGAGTAAAATGCACTATTAAAGTTCTAGGGTAAGGCAAACAGAGACCCGATTAGATCATTTTATATCATGGTTAATTTAAGAATTCAGCCAAATTCTATCACATTTGTTCAATTTACGTCGCTACTATTTCAGATAGCGTATTTGGCTAAGCGCCATCTCAAAGCGCATGAAGTGGCGAGTAAAATGCACTATTAAACTTCTAGGGTAGGGCAAACAGAGACCCGATTAGATCATTTTATATTATGGTTAATTTAAGGATTCAGCCAAATTCTATCACATTTGTTCAATTTACGTCGCTCCAATTTCAGATATCGTATTGGGCTAAGCGGCAACTCAAAGCGCATGAAATGACGAGTGAAATGCAGTATTAAACTTCTAGGATAAGGCAAACAGAGACCCGATTAGATCATTTTATATTACGGTTAATATAAGAATTCAGCGTAATTCTATCACGTTTGTTCAATTTACGTCGCTGATATTTCAGATAGCGTATTGGGCTAAGCGGCATCTCAAAGCGCAAAAAATGGCGAGTAAAATGCACTATTAGACTTCTATGGTAGGGCGAACAGAGACCCGATTATATCATTTTATATTACGGTTAATATAAGAATTCAGCGTAATTCTATCACATTTGTTCAACTTACGTCGCTCCTACTTCAGGTAGCGTATTGGGCTAAGCGGCATCTCTAAGCGCATGAAATGGCGAGTAAAATGCAATACTAAACTTCTAGGATAAGGCAAACAGAGACCCGATTAGATCATTTTATATTACGGTTAATATAAGATTTCAGCGTAATTCTATCACATTTGTTCAATTTACGTCGCTCCTATTTCAGATAGCGTATTGGGATAAGCGGCATCTCAAAGCGCATGAAATGGCGAGTAAAATGCACAATTAAACTACTAGGGTAGGGCAAACAGAGACCCGATTAGATCATTTTATATTGTGGTTAATTTAAGCATTCAGCAAAATTCTATCACATTTGTTCAATTTACGTCGCTCCTATTTCAGATAGCGTATTGGGCTAAGCGGCATCTCAAAGCGCATGAAATGGCGAGTAAAATGCACTATCAAACTTCTAGGATAAGGCAAACAGAGACCCGATTAGATCATTTTATATTACGGTTAATATAAGATTTCAGCGTAATTCTATCACATTTGTTCAACTTACGTCGCTCCTATTTCAGATAGCGTATTGGGATAAGCGGCATCTCAAAGCGCATGAAATGGCCAGTAAAATGCACTATTAAACTTCTAGGGTAGGGCAATCAGAGACCGGATTAGATCATTTTATATTACGGTTAATATAAGTATTCAGCGTAATTCTATCACATTTGTTCAACTTACGTCGCTCCTATTTCAGGTAGCGTATTGGGCTAGGCGGCATCTCAAAGCGCATGAAATGACGAGTGAAATGCACTATTAAACTTCTAGGGTAGGGCAATCAGTGACCCGATTAGATCATTTTATATTATAGTTAATTTAAGAATTCAGCGAAATTCTATCACATTTGTTCCATTTACGTCGCTCCTATTTCAGATAGCGTATTGGGCTAAGCGGCATCTCTAAGCGCATGAAATGGCGAGTAAAATGCAATACTAAACTTCTAGGATAAGGCAAACAGAGACCCGATTAGATCATTTTATATTACGGTTAATATAAGAATTCAGCGTAATTCTATCACATTTGTTCAACTTACGTCGCTCCTAATTTAGATAGCGTACTGAGCTAGGCGGCATCTTAAAATGCGTGGAATGGCGAGTAAAATGCACTGCTAAACTTCTATGATAGGGCAATCAGAGACCCGATTAGATCATTTTATATTTTGTTTAATATAAGATTTCAGGGAAATTCTATCACATTTGTTCAATTTACGTAGCTCCTATTTCAGATAGCGTATTGGGCTAAGCGGCATCTCAAAGCGCATGAAATGGCGAGTAAAATGCACTATTAAACTTCTAGGCTAGGGCGAACAGAGACCCGATCAGATCATTTTATATTATGGTTAATTTAAGAATTCAGCAAAATTCTATCACATTTGTTCAATTTACGTCGCTCCTATTTCAGGTAGCCTACTGGGCTAAACGGCATTTTAAAGCGCGTGGAATGGCGAGTAAAATGCACTACTAAACTTCTATGATAGGGCAATCAGAGACCCGATTAGATCATTTTATATTTTGTTTAATATAAGATTTCAGGGAAATTCTATCACATTTGTTCAATTTACGTAGCTCCTATTTCAGATAGCGTATTGGGCTAAGCGGCATCCCAGAGCGCATTAAATGGCGAGTAAAATGCACTATTTGATTTCTATGGTAGGGCGTACAGAGACCCGATGAGATCATTTTATATTATGGTTAATTTAAGAATTCAGCAAAATTCTATCACATTTGTTCAATTTATGTCGCTCCTATTTCAGATACCGTACTGGGCTCGGCGGCATCTTAAAGCGCGTGGAATGGCGAGTGAAATGCACTATTAGACTTCTATGGTAGGGCGAACAGAGACCCGATTAGATCATTTTATATTATGGTTAATTTAAGAATTCAGCAAAATTCTATCACATTTGTCCAATTTACGTCGCTCCTATTTCAGGTAGCCTACTGGGCTAGACGGCATTTTAAAGCGCGTGGAATGGCGAGTAAAATGCACTACTAAACTTCTATGATAGGGCAATCAGAGACCCGATTAGATCATTTTATATTTTGTTTAATATAAGATTTCAGGGAAATTCTATCGCATTTGTTCAATTTACGTCGCTCCTATTTCAGATAGCGTATTGGGCTAAGCGGCATCTCAAAGCGCATGAAATGGAGAATAAAATGCACTATTAAACTTCTAGGCTAGGGAGATCAGAGACCCGATTATATCATTTTATATTACGGTTAATATAAGAATTCAGCGTAATTCTATCACATTTGTTCAACTTACGTCGCTCCTACTTCAGGTAGCGTACTGGGCTAGGCGGCATCTTAAAGCGCGTGGAATGGCGAGTAAAATGCACTGCTAAACTTCTATGATAGGGCATTCAGAGACCCGATTAGATCATTTTATATTTTGTTTAATATAAGATTTCAGGGTAATTCTATCACATTTGTTTAATTTATGTCGCTCCTATTTCAGATAGCGTATTGGGCGAAGCGGCATCTCAAAGCGCATGAAATGGCGACTAAAATGCTATATTAAACTTCTAGGGTAGGGCAAGCAGAGACCCGATTAGATCATTTTATATTATGGTTAATTTAAGAATTCAGCAAAATTCTATCACATTTGTTCAATTTACGTCGCTCCTATTTCAGATAGCGTATTGGGCTAAGCGGCATCTCAAAGCGCATGAAATGGCGAGTAAAATGCACTATTAAACTTCTAGGGTAGGGCAAGCAGAGACCCGATTACATCATCTAATATTATGGTTAATTTAAGAATTCAGCAAAATTCTATCACATTTGTTCAATTTACGTCGCTCCTATTTCAGAAAGCGTATTGGGCTAAGCGGCATCTCAAAGCACATGAAATGGCGAGTAAAATGCACTATTAAACTTCTAGGGTAGGTCGAACAGATACCCGATTAGATCATTTTATATTATGGTTAATTTAAGAATTCAGTGAAATTCTTTCACACTTGTTCAATTTACGTCGCTCCTAATTCAGATAGCGTATTGGGCTAAGCGGCATCTCAAAGCACATGAAATGGCGAGTAAAATGCACTATTAAACTTCTAGGGTAGGTCGAACAGATACCCGATTAGATCATTTTATATTATGGTTAATTTAAGAATTCAGTGAAATTCTTTCACACTTGTTCAATTTACGTCGCTCCTATTTCAGATAGCGTATTGGGCTAAGCGGCATTTCAAAGCGCATGAAATTGCGAGTAAAATGCCCTATTAAACTTCTGGGATAAGTCAAACAGAGACCCGATTAGATCATTTTATATTATGGTTAATTTAAGATGTCAGCAAAATTTTATCACATTTGTTCAATTTACGTCGCTCCTATTTCAGATAGCGTACTGGGCTAGGCGGCATCTTAAAGCGCGTGGAATGGCCAGTAGAATGCACTACTAAACTTCAATGATAGGGCAATCAGAGACCCGATTAGATCATTTTATATTTTGTTTAATATAAGATTTCAGGGAAATTCTATCACATTTGTTCAATTTACGTCGCTCCTATGTCAGATAATGTGTTGGGCTAAGCGGCATCTCAAAGCGCATGAAATGGCGAGTAAAATGCAATACTAAACTTCTAGGATAAGGCAAACAGAGACCCGATTAGATCATTTTATATTTTGGTTCATATAAGAATTCAGCGAAATTCTATCACATTTGTTCAAGTTACGTCGCTCCTATTTCAGATAGCGTATTGGGATAAGCGGCATCTCAAAGCGCATGAAATGGCGAGTAAAATGCACAATTAAACTACTAGGGTAGGGCAAACAGAGACCGGATTAGATAATTTTATATTACGGTTAATATAATAATTCAGCGTAATTCTATCACATTTGTTCAACTTACGTCGCTCCTATTTCAGATAGCGTACTGGGCTAGGCGGCGTCTCAAAGCGCATGAAATGACGAGTGAAATGCACTATTAAACTTCTATGATAGGGCAAACAGAGACCCGATTAGATCATTTTATATTATGGTTAATTTAAGAATTCAGCAAAATTCTATCACACTTGTTCAATTTACTTCGTTCCTATTTCAGATAGCGTACTGGGCTAGGCGGCATCTTAAAGCGCGTGAAATGACCAGTAAAATGCACTATTAAACTTCTAGGGTAGGGCAAACAGAGACCCCATTAGATCATTTTATATTATGGTTAATTTAAGAATTCAGCCAAATTCTATCACATTTGTTCAATTTACGTCGCTCCAATTTCAGATAGCTTATTGGGCTAAGAGGCATCTCAAAGCGCATGAAATGTCGAGTGAAATGAACTATGAAACTTTTAGGATAAGGCAAACAGAGACCCGATTAGATCATTTTATATTACGGTTAATATAAGAATTCAGCGTAATTCTATCACATTTGTTCAATTTACGTCGCTGATATTTCAGATAGCGTATTGGGCTAAGCGGCATCTCAAAGCGCAAGAAATGGCGAGTAAAATGCACTATTAAACTTCTAGGGTAGGGCAAACAGAGACCCGATAAGATCATTTTATATTATGGTTAATTTAAGAATTCAGCGAAACTCTATCATATTTATTCAATTTACGTCGCTCCTATTTCTGATAGCGTATTGGGCTAAGCGGCATCTCAAAGCGCATGAAATGGCGAGTAAAATGCACTATTAAACTTCTAGGGTAGGGCAAGCAGAGACCCGATTACATCATCTAATATTATGGTTAATTTAAGAATTCAGCAAAATTCTATCACATTTGTTCAATTTACGTCGCTCCTATTTCAGATAGCGTACTGGGCTAAGCGGCATCTCAAAGCACATGAAATGGCGAGTAAAATGCACTATTAAACTTCTAGGGTAGGTCAAACAGATACCCGATTAGATCATTTTAAATTATGGTTAATGTAAGAATTCAGTGAAATTCTTTCACACTTGTTCAATTTACGTCGCTCCTATTTCAGATAGCGTATTGGGCTAAGCGGCATTTCAAAGCGCATGAAATTGCGAGTAAAATGCCCTATTAAACTTCTAGGATAAGACAAACAGAGACCCGATTAGATCATTTTATATTATGGTTAATTTAAGATGTCAGCAAAATTTTATCACATTTGTTCAATTTACGTCGCTCCTATTTCAGATAGCGTACTGGGCTAGGCGGCATCTTAAAGCGCGTGGAATGGCCAGTAGAAGGCACTACTAAACTTCAATGATAGGGCAATCAGAGACCCGATTAAATCATTTTATATTTTGATTAATATAAGATTTCAGGGAAATTCTATCACATTTGTTCAATTTACGTCGCTCCTATGTCAGATAGCGTGTTGGGCTAAGCGGCATCTCAAAGCGCATGAAATGGCGAGTAAAATGCAGTACTAAACTTCTGGGATAAGGCAAACACAGACCCGATTAGATCATTTTATATTTTGGTTCATATAAGATTTCAGGGAAATTCTATCACATTTGTTCAATTTACGTCGCTCCTATTTCAGATAGCGTATTGGGATAAGCGGCATCTCAAAGCGCATGAAATGGCGAGTAAAATGCACAATTAAACTACTAGGGTAGGGCAAACAGAGACCCGATTAGATCATTTTATATTGTGGTTAATTTAAGCATTCAGCAAAATTCTATCACATTTGTTCAATTTACGTCGCTCCTATTTCAGATAGCGTATTGGGCTAAGCGGCATCTCAAAGCGCATGAAATGGCGAGTAAAATGCACTATCAAACTTCTAGGATAAGGCAAACAGAGACCCGATTAGATCATTTTATATTACGGTTAATATAAGATTTCAGCGTAATTCTATCACATTTGTTCAACTTACGTCGCTCCTATTTCAGATAGCGTATTGGGATAAGCGGCATCTCAAAGCGCATGAAATGGCCAGTAAAATGCACTATTAAACTTCTAGGGTAGGGCAATCAGAGACCGGATTAGATCATTTTATATTACGGTTAATATAAGAATTCAGCGTAATTCTATCACATTTGTTCAACTTACGTCGCTCCTATTTCAGGTAGCGTACTGGGCTAGGCGGCACCTTAAAGCGCGTGGAATGGCGCGGAAAAAAGCACTACTAAACTTCTATGATAGGGCAATCAGAGACCCGATTAGATCATTTTATATTTTGTTTAATGTAAGATTTCAGGGAAATTCTATCACATTTGTTCAATTTACGTCGCTCCTATTTCAGATAGCGTATTGGGCTAAGCGGCATCTCAAAGCGCATGAAATGGCGAGTAAAATGCACTATTAAACTTCTAGGATAAGGCAAACAGAGACCCGATTAGATCATTTTATATTACGGATAATATAAGAATTCAGCGTAATTCTATCACATTTGTTCAATTTACGTCGCCCCTATTTCAAATAGCGTATTGCGCTAAGCGGCATCTCAAAGCGCATGAAATGGCGAGTGAAATGCACAATTAGACTTCTATGGTAGGGCGAACAGAGACACGATTAGATCATTTTACATTAAGCTTAATATAAGAATTCAGGGAAATTCTATCACATTTGTTCAATTTACGTCGCTCCTATTCCAGATAGCGTATTGGGCTATGCGGCAGCTTAAAGCACATGAAATGGCGAGTAAAATGCACTATCAAACTTCTATGATAGGGCAAACAGAGGCCCGATTACATCATCTAATATTATGGTTAATTTAAGGATTCAGCAAAATTCTATCACATTTGTTCAATTTACGTCGCTCCTATTTCAGATAGCGTATTGGGCTAAGCGGCATCTCAAAGCGCATGAAATGGCGAGTAAAATGCACTATCAAACTCTAGGATAAGGCAAACAGAGACCCGATTAGATCATTTTATATTACGGTTAATATAAGAATTCAGCGTAATTCTATCACATTTGTTCAATTTACGTCGCTGCTATTCCAGATAGCTTATTGTGCTTAGCGGCATCTCAAGGCGCATGAAATGACGAGTGAAATGCACTATTAAACTTCTAGGATAAGGCAAACAGAGACCCGATTAGATCATTTTATATTACGGTTAATATAAGAATGCGGCGAAATTCTATCACATTTGTTCAATTTACGTCGCTCATATTTCAGAAAGCGAACTGGGCTATGCGGCATCTTAAAGCGCGCGGAATGGCGAGTAAAATGCACTATTAAACTTCTATGCTAGGGCAATCAGAGACCCGATTAGATCATTTCATATTTTGGTTAATGTAAGAATTCAGTGAAATTCTATCACATTTGTTTAATTTACGTCGCTCCTATTTCAGATAGCGTATTGGGCAAAGCGGCATCTCAAAGCGTATGAAATGGCGAATAAAATGCACTATTAAAGTTCTAGGGTAGGGCAAACAGAGACCCGATTAGATCATTTTATATTATGGTTAATTTAAGAATTGAGCGAAATTCTATCACATTTGTTCAACTTACGTCGCTCGTATTTCAGGCAGCGTACTGGGCTAGGCGGCATCTTAAAGCGCGTGGAATGGCGAGTAAAATGCACTATTAAACTTCTAGGATAAGGCAAACAGAGACCTGATTAGATCATTTTATATTACGGTTAATATAAGAATTCGGCGTAATTCTATCACATTTGTTCAATTTACGTCGCTGCTATTCCAGATAGCTTATTGTGCTTAGCGGCATCTCAAAGCGCATGAAATGGCGAGTAAAATGCAATACTAAACTTCTAGGGTAGGGCAAACAGAGACCCGATTAGATCATTGTATATTATGGTTAATTTAAGAATTCAGCAAAATTCTATCACATTTGTTCAATTTACGTCGCTCCTATTTCAGATAGCGTATTGGGCTAAGCGGCATCTCAAGCGCATGAAATGGCGAGTAAAATGCACTATCAAACTTCTAGGATAAGGCAAACAGAGACCCGATTAGATCATTTTATATACGGTTAATATAAGAATTCAGCGTATTCTATCACATTTGTTCAACTTACGTCGCTCCTATTTCAGGTAGCGTATTGGGCTAGGGCGGCATCTCAAAGCGCATGAAATGACGAGTGAAATGCACTATTAAACTTCTAGGTAGGGCAATCAGTGACCCGATTAGATCATTTATATTATAGTTAATTTAAGAATTCAGCAAAATTCTATCACAATTTGTTCAATTTACGTCGCTCCTATTTCAGATAGCGTCTTGGGCTAAGCGGCATCTCAAAGCGCATGAAATGGCGAGTAAAATGCACTATTAAACTTCTAGGGTAGGGCAAGCAGAGACCCGATTACATCATCTAATATTATGGTTAATTTAAGAATTCAGCAAAATTCTATCACATTGTTCAATTGACGTCGCTCCTATTTCAGATAGCGTATTGGGCTAAGCGGCATCTCAAAGCGCATGGCGCGCGGAATGGCGAGTAAAATGCACTATTAAACTTCTATGCTAGGGCAATCAGAGACCCGATTAGATCATTTCATATTTTGGTTAATATGAGAATTCAGTGAAATTCTATCACATTTGTTTAATTTACGTCGCTCCTATTTCAGATAGCGTATTGGGCGAAGCGGCATCTCAAAGCGCATGAAATGGCGACTAAAATGCACTATTAAACTTCTAGGGTAGGGCAAGCAGAGACCCGATTAGATCATTTTATATTAAGGTTAATTTAAGAATTCGGCGAAATTCTATCACATTTGTTCAATTTACGTCGCTCCTATTTCAGATAGCGCATTGGGCTAAACGGCATCTCAAAGCGCATGAAATGGCGAGCAAAATGCACTATTAAACTTCTAGGGTAGGGCAATCAGAGACCCGAATAGACCATTTTATATTTGGTAATATAAGATTCAGCGAAATTCTATCACATTTGATCAACTTACGTCGCTCCTATTTCAGATAGCGTATTGGGCTAAGCGGCATCTCAGAGCGCATGAAATGGGGAGTAAAATGCACTATTAGATTTCTATGGTAGTCCGTACAGAGACCCGATGAGATCATTTTATATTATGGTTAATTTAAGAATTCAGCAAAATTCTATCACATTTGTTCAATTTATGTCGCTCCTATTCAGATACCGTACTGGGCTCGGCGCATCTTAAAGCGCGTGGAATGGCGAGTGAATGCACTATTAGACTTCTATGGTAGGGCGAACAGAGACCGGATTAGATCATTTTATATTATGGTCAATTTAAGAATTCAGGGAAATTCTATCACATTTGTTCAATTTACGTCGCTCCTATTCCAGATAGCGTATTGGGCTATGCGGCACCTGAAAGCACATGAAATGGCGAGTAAATGCACTATTAAACTTCTATGATAGGGCAAACAGAGACCCGATTATATCATTTTATATTACGGTTAATATAAGAATTCAGCGTAATTCTATCACATTTGTTCAACTTACGTCGCTCCTATTTCAGGTAGCGTACTGGGCTAGGCGGCATCTTAAAGCGCGTGGAATGGCGAGTAAAATGCACTACTAAACTTCTATGATAGGGCAATCAGAGACCCGATTAGATCATTTTATATTTTGTTTAATATAACTTTTCAGGGAAATTCTATCGCATTTGTTCAATTTACTTCGCTCCTATTTCAGATAGCGTATTGGGCTAAGCGCCATCTCAAAGCGCATGAAGTGGAGAATAAAATGCACTATTAAACTTCTAGGCTAGGGAGAACAGAGACCCGATTAGATCATTTTACATTATGGTTCATAAAAGAAATCAGCGCAATTCTATCACATTTTTTCAACTTACGTCGCTCCTGTTTCAGATAGCGTATTGGGCTAAGCGGCATCTCTAAGCGCATGGAATGGCGAGTAAAATGCAATACTAAACTTCTAGGATAAGGCAAACAGAGACCGGATTAGATCATTTTATATTACTGTTAATATAAGAATTCAGCGTAATTCTATCACATTTGTTCAACTTACGTCGCTCCTATTTCTGTTAGCGTACTGTGCTAGGCGGCATCTTAAAGCGCGTGGAATGGCGAGTAAAATGCACTATTAAACTTCTAGGATAAGGCAAACAGAGACCTGATTAGATCATTTTATATTACGGTTAATATAAGAATTCGGCGTAATTCTATCACATTTGTTCAATTTACGTCGCTGCTATTCCAGATAGCTTATTGTGCCTTAGCGGCATCTCAAAGCGCATGAAATGACGAGTGAAATGCACTATTAAACTTCTAGGGTAGGGCAAAACAGAGACCCGATTAGATCATTTTATATTATGGTTAATTTAAGAATTGAGCGAAATTCTATCACATTTGTTCAACTTACGTCGCTCCTAATTTAGATAGCGTACTGGGCTAGGCGGCATCTTAAAAGCGCGTGGAATGGCGAGTAAAATGCACTGCTAAACTTCTATGATAGGGCAATCAGAGACCCGATTAGATCATTTTATATTTTGTTTAATATAATTTCAGGGAAATTCTATCACATTTGTTTAATTTACGTCGCTCCTATTTCAGATAGCGTATTGGGCGAAGCGGCATCTCAAAGCGCATGAAATGGCGAGTAAAATGCACTATAACTTCTAGGGCAGGGCGAACAGAGACCCGATTAGATCATTTTATATTATGGTTAATTTAAGATATCAGCGAAATTCTATCACATTTGTTCAATTTACGTCGCTCCTATTTCAGATAGCGTATTGGGCTATGCGGCATCTCAAAGCGCATGAAATGGCGAGTATAATGCACTATTAAACGTCTAGGCTAGGGCGAACATTGACCCGATTAGATCATTGTATATTATGGTTAATTTAAGAATTCAACGAAATTCTATCACATTTGTTCGATTTACGTCGCTCCTATTTCAGATAGCGTATTGGGCTGAGCGGCATCTCAAAGCGGATGAAATGGCGAGTAAAATGCACTATTAAACTTCTAGGGTAAGGCAAACAGAGACCCGATTAGATCATATTATATTATGGTTAATAAAAGATTTAAGAGTAATTCTATCACATTTTGTTCAATTTACGTCACTCCTATTTCAGATAGCCTACTGGGCTAGCCGGCATCTTAAAGCGCGTGGAATAGCGAGTAAAATGCACTATTAGCCTTCTATGATAGGGGAATCAGAGACCCGATTAGATCATTTTATATTACGGTTAATATAAGAATTCAGCGTAATTCTATCACATTTGTTCAACTTACGTCGCTCCTATTTCAGGTAGCGTACTGGGCTAGGCGGCATCTTAAAGCGCGTGGAATGGCTAGTAAAATGCACTACTAAACTTCTATGATAGGGCAATCAGAGACCCGATTAGATCATTTTATATTTTGTTTAATATAAGATTTCAGGGAAATTCTATCGCATTTGTTCAATTTACTTCGCTCCTATTTCAGATAGCGTATTGGGCTAAGCGGCATCTCAAAGCGCATGAAATGGAGAATAAAATGCACTATTAAACTTCTAGGCTAGGGAGAACAGAGACCCGATTAGATCATTTTACATTATGGTTCATAAAAGAATTCAGCGCAATTCTATCACATTTTTTCAACTTACGTCGCTCCTGTTTCAGATAGCGTATTGGGCTAAGCGGCATCTCTAAGCGCATGAAATGGCGAGTAAAATGCAATACTAAACTTCTAGGATAAGGCAAACAGAGACCGGATTAGATCATTTTATATTACTGTTAAAATAAGAATTCAGCGTAATTCTATCACATTTGTTCAACTTACGTCGCTCCTATTTCAGGTAGCGTACTGTGCTAGGCGGCATCTTAAAGCGCGTGGAATGGCGAGTAAAATGCACTATTAAACTTCTAGGATAAGGCAAACAGAGACCTGATTAGATCATTTTATATTACGGTTAATATAAGAATTCGGCGTAATTCTATCACATTTGTTCAATTTACGTCGCTGCTATTCCAGATAGCTTATTGTGCTTAGCGGCATCTCAAAGCGCATGAAATGACGAGTGAAATGCACTATTAAACTTCTAGGGTAGGGCAAACAGAGACCCGATTAGATCATTTTATATTATGGTTAATTTAAGAATTGAGCGAAATTCTATCACATTTGTTCAACTTACGTCGCTCCTAATTTAGATAGCGTACTGGGCTAGGCGGCATCTTAAAGCGCGTGGAATGGCGAGTAAAATGCACTGCTAAACTTCTATGATAGGGCAATCAGAGACCCGATTAGATCATTTTATATTTTGTTTAATATAAGATTTCAGGGAAATTCTATCACATTTGTTTAATTTACGTCGCTCCTATTTCAGATAGCGTATTGGGCGAAGCGGCATCTCAAAGCGCATGAAATGGCGACTAAAATGCACTATTAAACTTCTAGGGTAGGGCAAGCAGAGACCCGATTAGATCATTTTATATTATGGTTAATTTAAGAATTCAGCAAAATTCTATCACATTCGCTCAATTTAGGTCGCTCCTATTTCAGAAAGCGTACTGGGAGAGGCGGCATCTTAAAGCGCGTGGAATGCCGAGTAAAATCCACTATTAAACTTCAAGGCTAGGGCGAACAGAGACCAGATTAGATCATTTTACATTCTGGTTTATAAAATAATTCACCGAAATTCTATCACATTTGTTCAACTTTCGTCGCTCATATTTCAGATAGCGTATTGGGCTAAGCGGCATCTCAAAGCGCATGAAATGGCGAGTAAAATGCACTATTAAACTTCTAGGGTAGGGCAATCAGTGACCCGATTAGATCATTTTATATTATAGTTAATTTAAGAATTCGGCGAAATTCTATCACATTTGTTCAATTTACGTCGCTCCTATTTCAGATAGCGCATTGGGCTAAGCGGCATCTCAAAGCGCATGAAATGGCGAGTAAAATGCACTATTAAACTTCTAGGGTAGGGCAAACAGAGACCCGATTAGATCATTTTATATTATGGTTAATTTAAGAATTCAGCAACATTCTATCACATTTGTTCAATTTACGTCGCTCCTATTTCAGATAGCGTATTGGGCTAAGCGGCATCTCAAAGCGCATGAAATGGCGAGTAAAGTGCAATACTAAACTTCTAGGATACGGCAAACAGAGACCCGATTAGATCATTTTATATTTTGGTTAATATAAGAATTCAGCGAAATTCTATCACATTTGTTCAATTTACGTCGCTCATACTTCAGATAGCGTATTGGGCTAAGCGGCATCTCGAAGCGCATGAAATGGCGAGCATAATGCACTATTAAACTTCTAGGGTAGGGCAATCAGTGACCCGATTAGATCATTTTATATTATAGTTAATTTAAGAATTCAGCGAAATTCTATCACATTTGTTCAATTTACGTCGCTCCTATTTCAGATAGCGTACTGGGCTCGGCGGCATCTCAAAGCGCATGAAATGGGGAGTAAAATGCAATACTAAACTTCTAGGATAAGGCAAACAGAGACCCGATTAGATCATTTTATATTACGGTTAATATAAGAATGCGGCGAAATTCTTTCACATTTGTTCAATTTACGTCGCTGCTATTCCAGATAGCTTATTGTGCTTAGCGGCATCTCAAAGCGCATGAAATGACGAGTGAAATGCACTATTAAACTTCTAGGGTAGGTCAAGCAGAGACCCGATTACATCATCTAATATTATGGTTAATTTAAGAATTCAGCAAAATTCTATCACATTTGTTCAATTTACGTCGCTCCGATTTCAGATAGCGTATTGGGCTAAGCGGTATCTCAAAGCGCATGAAATGGCGAGTAAAATGCAATACTAAACTTCTAGGATAAGGCAAACAGAGACCCGATTAGATCATTTTATATTACGGTTAATATAAGAATTCAGCGTAATTCTATCACATTTGTTCAACTTACGTCGCTCCTAATTTAGATAGCGTACTGGGCTAGGCGGCATCTTAAAGCGCGTGGAATGGCGAGTAAAATGCACTGCTAAACTTCTATGATAGGGCAATCAGAGACCCGATTAGATCATTTCATATTTTGTTTAATATAAGATTACAGGGACATTCTATTACATTTGTTTAATTTACGTCGCTCCTATTTCAGATAGCGTACTGGGCTAGGCGGCACCCCAAAGCGCGTGGAGTGGCGAGTAAAATGCACTATTAATCTTCTATGATAGGGCAATCAGAGACCCGATTAGATCATTTTATATTTTGGTTAATATAAGAATTCAGCGAAATTCTATCACAATTGTTCTATTTACGTCGCTCGTATTTCAGATAGCTTATTGTGCTTAGCGGCATCTCAAAGCGCATGAAATGGCGAGTGAAATGAACTATTAAACTTCTAGGGTAGGGCAAACAGAGACCCGATTAGATCATTTTATATTTTGGTTAATATAAGAATTCAGCGAAATTCTATCACATTTGTTCAATTTACGTCGCTCATATTTCAGATAGCGTATTGCACTAAGCGGCATATCAAAGCGCATGAAATGGCGAGTAAAATGCAATACTAAACTTCTAGGATAAGGCAAACAGAGACCCGATTAGATCATTTTATATTACGGTTAATATAAGAATTCAGCGTAATTCTATCACATTTGTTCAACTTACGTCGCTCCTAATTTAGATAGCGTACTGGGCTAGGCGGCATCTTAAAGCGCGTGGAATGGCGAGTAAAATGCACTGCTAAACTTCTATGATAGGGCAATCAGAGACCCGATTAGATCATTTTATATTTTGTTTAATATAAGATTTCAGGGAAATTCTATCACATTTGTTCAATTTACGTAGCTCCTATTTCAGATAGCGTATTGGGCTAAGCGGCATCTCAAAGCGCATGAAATGGCGAGTAAAATGCACTATTAGATTTCTATGGTAGGGCGTACAGAGACCCGATTAGATCATTTTATATTATGGTTAATTTAAGAATTCAGCAAAATTCTATCACATTTGTTCAATTTACGTCGCTCCTATTTCAGATAGCGTATTGGGCTAAGCGGCATCTCAAAGCGCATGAAATGGCGAGTAAAATGCACTATTAAACGTCTAGGCTAGGGCGAACATAGACCCGATTAGATCATTGTATATTATGGTTAATTTAAGAATTCAACGAAATTCTATCACATTTGTTCGATTTACGTCGCTCCTATTTCAGATAGCGTATTGGGCTGAGCGGCATCTCAAAGCGGATGAAATGGCGAGTAAAATGCACTATTAAACTTCTAGGGTAAGGCAAACAGAGACCCGATTAGATCATATTACATTATGGTTAATAAAAGAATTAAGAGTAATTCTATCACATTTGTTCAATTTACGTCACTCCTATTTCAGATAGCCTACTGGGCTAGCCGGCATCTTAAAGCGCGTGGAATGGCGAGTAAAATGCACTACTAAACTTCTATGATAGGGCAATCAGAGACCCGATTAGATCATTTTATATTTTGTTTAATATAAGATTTCAGGGAAATTCTATCGCATTTGTTCAATTTACTTCGCTCCTATTTCAGATAGCGTATTGGGCTAAGCGGCATCTCAAAGCGCATGAAATGGAGAATAAAATGCACTATTAAACTTCTAGGCTAGGGAGAACAGAGACCCGATTAGATCATTTTACATTATGGTTCATAAAAGAATTCAGCGCAATTCTATCACATTTTTTCAACTTACGTCGCTCCTGTTTCAGATAGCGTATTGGGCTAAGCGGCATCTCTAAGCGCATGAAATGGCGAGTAAAATGCAATACTAAACTTCTAGGATAAGGCAAACAGAGACCGGATTAGATCATTTTATATTACTGTTAATATAAGAATTCAGCGTAATTCTATCACATTTGTTCAACTTACGTCGCTCCTATTTCAGGTAGCGTACTGTGCTAGGCGGCATCTTAAAGCGCGTGGAATGGCGAGTAAAATGCACTATTAAACTTCTAGGATAAGGCAAACAGAGACCTGATTAGATCATTTTATATTACGGTTAATATAAGAATTCGGCGTAATTCTATCACATTTGTTCAATTTACGTCGCTGCTATTCCAGATAGCTTATTGTGCTTAGCGGCATCTCAAAGCGCATGAAATGACGAGTGAAATGCACTATTAAACTTCTAGGGTAGGGCAAACAGAGACCCGATTAGATCATTTTATATTATGGTTAATTTAAGAATTGAGCGAAATTCTATCACATTTGTTCAACTTACGTCGCTCCTAATTTAGATAGCGTACTGGGCTAGGCGGCATCTTAAAGCGCGTGGAATGGCGAGTAAAATGCACTGCTAAACTTCTATGATAGGGCAATCAGAGACCCGATTAGATCATTTTATATTTTGTTTAATATAAGATTTCAGGGAAATTCTATCACATTTGTTTAATTTACGTCGCTCCTATTTCAGATAGCGTATTGGGCGAAGCGGCATCTCAAAGCGCATGAAATGGCGACTAAAATGCACTATTAAACTTCTAGGGTAGGGCAAGCAGAGACCCGATTAGATCATTTTATATTATGGTTAATTTAAGAATTCAGCAAAATTCTATCACATTCGTTCAATTTAGGTCGCTCCTATTTCAGAAAGCGTACTGGGAGAGGCGGCATCTTAAAGCGCGTGGAATGCCGAGTAAAATCCACTATTAAACTTCAAGGCTAGGGCGAACAGAGACCAGATTAGATCATTTTACATTCTGGTTTATAAAATAATTCACCGAAATTCTATCACATTTGTTCAACTTTCGTCGCTCATATTTCAGATAGCGTATTGGGCTAAGCGGCATCTCAAAGCGCATGAAATGGCGAGTAAAATGCACTATTAAACTTCTAGGGTAGGGCAATCAGTGACCCGATTAGATCATTTTATATTATAGTTAATTTAAGAATTCGGCGAAATTCTATCACATTTGTTCAATTTACGTCGCTCCTATTTCAGATAGCGCATTGGGCTAAGCGGCATCTCAAAGCGCATGAAATGGCGAGTAAAATGCACTATTAAACTTCTAGGGTAGGGCAAACAGAGACCCGATTAGATCATTTTATATTATGGTTAATTTAAGAATTCAGCAACATTCTATCACATTTGTTCAATTTACGTCGCTCCTATTTCAGATAGCGTATTGGGCTAAGCGGCATCTCAAAGCGCATGAAATGGCGAGTAAAGTGCACTACTAAACTTCTAGGATACGGCAAACAGAGACCCGATTAGATCATTTTATATTTTGGTTAATATAAGAATTCAGCGAAATTCTATCACATTTGTTCAATTTACGTCGCTCATACTTCCGATAGCGTATTGGGCTAAGCGGCATCTCGAAGCGCATGAAATGGCGAGCAAAATGCACTATTAAACTTCTAGGGTAGGGCAATCAGTGACCCGATTAGATCATTTTATATTATAGTTAATTTAAGAATTCAGCGAAATTCTATCACATTTGTTCAATTTACGTCGCTCCTATTTCAGATAGCGTACTGGGCTCGGCGGCATCTCAAAGCGCATGAAATGGGGAGTAAAATGCAATACTAAACTTCTAGGATAAGGCAAACAGAGACCCGATTAGATCATTTTATATTACGGTTAATATAAGAATCCGGCGAAATTCTTTCACATTTGTTCAATTTACGTCGCTGCTATTCCAGATAGCTTATTGTGCTTAGCGGCATCTCAAAGCGCATGAAATGACGAGTGAAATGCACTATTAAACTTCTAGGGTAGGTCAAGCAGAGACCCGATTACATCATCTAATATTATGGTTAATTTAAGAATTCAGCAAAATTCTATCACATTTGTTCAATTTACGTCGCTCCGATTTCAGATAGCGTATTGGGCTAAGCGGTATCTCAAAGCGCATGAAATGGCGAGTAAAATGCAATACTAAACTTCTAGGATAAGGCAAACAGAGACCCGATTAGATCATTTTATATTACGGTTAATATAAGAATTCAGCGTAATTCTATCACATTTGTTCAACTTACGTCGCTCCTAATTTAGATAGCGTACTGGGCTAGGCGGCATCTTAAAGCGCGTGGAATGGCGAGTAAAATGCACTGCTAAACTTCCATGATAGGGCAATCAGAGACCCGATTAGATCATTTCATATTTTGTTTAATATAAGATTTCAGGGACATTCTATCACATTTGTTTAATTTACGTCGCTCCTATTTCAGATAGCGTATTGGGCTAAGCGGCATCTCAAAGCGCATGAAATGGCGAGTAAAATGCACTATTAAACTTCTAGGGTAGGGCAAACAGAGACCCGATTAGATCATTTTATATTATGGTTAATTTAAGAATTCGGCGAAATTCTATCACATTTGTTCAATTTACGTCGCTCCTATTTCAGATAGCGTACTGGGCTAGGCGGCACCCCAAAGCGCGTGGAGTGGCGAGTAAAATGCACTATTAATCTTCTATGATAGGGCAATCAGAGACCCGATTAGATCATTTTATATTTTGGTTAATATAAGAATTCAGCGAAATTCTATCACAATTGTTCTATTTACGTCGCTCGTATTTCAGATAGCTTATTGTGCTTAGCGGCATCTCAAAGCGCATGAAATGGCGAGTGAAATGAACTATTAAACTTCTAGGGTAGGGCAAACAGAGACCCGATTAGATCATTTTATATTTTGGTTAATATAAGAATTCAGCGAAATTCTATCACATTTGTTCAATTTACATCGCTCATATTTCAGATAGCGTATTGCACTAAGCGGCATATCAAAGCGCATGAAATGGCGAGTAAAATGCACTATTAAACTTCTAGAGTAGGGCCAACAGAGACCCGATTAAATCATTTTATATTATAGTTAATTTAAGAATTCAGCGAAATTCTATCACATTTGTTCAATTTACGTCGCTCCTATTTCGGATAGCGTATTGGGCTAAGCGGTATCTCAAACCGCATGAAATGGCGAGCAAAATGCAATACTAAACTTCTAGGATAAGGCAAACAGAGACCCGATTAGATCATTTTATATTACGGTTAATACAAGAATTCAGCGTAAGTCTATCACATTTGTTCAACTTACGTCGCTCCTAATTTAGATAGCGTACTGGGCTAGGTGGCATCTTAAAGGGCGTGGAATGGCGAGTAAAATGCACTGCTAAACTTCTATGATAGGGCAATCAGAGACCCGATTAGATCATTTTATATTTTGTTTAATATAAGATTTCAGGGAAATTCTATCACATTTGATCAATTTACGTAGCTCCTATTTCAGATAGCGTATTGGGCTAAGCGGCATCTCAAAGCGCATGAAATGGCGAGTAAAATGCACTATTAGATTTCTATGGTAGGGCGTACAGAGACCCGATTAGATCATTTTATATTATGGTTAATTTAAGAATTCAGCAAAATTCTATCACATTTGTTCAATTTACGTCGCTCCTATTTCAGATAGCGTATTGGGCTAAGCGGCATCTCAAAGCGCATGAAATGGCGAGTAAAATGCACTATTAAACGTCTAGGCTAGGGCGAACATAGACCCGATTAGATCATTGTATATTATGGTTAATTTAAGAATTCAACGAAATTCTATCACATTTGTTCGATTTACGTCGCTCCTATTTCAGATAGCGTATTGGGCTGAGCGGCATCTCAAAGCGGATGAAATGGCGAGTAAAATGCACTATTAAACTTCTAGGGTAAGGCAAACAGAGACCCGATTAGATCATATTACATTATGGTTAATAAAAGAATTAAGAGTAATTCTATCACATTTGTTCAATTTACGTCACTCCTATTTCAGATAGCCTACTGGGCTAGCCGGCATCTTAAAGCGCGTGGAATAGCGAGTAAAATGCACTATTAGCCTTCTATGATAGGGGAATCAGAGACCCGATTAGATCATTTTATATTACGGTTAATATAAGAATTCAGCGTAATTCTATCACATTTGTTCAACTTACGTCGCTCCTATTTCAGGTAGCGTACTGGGCTAGGCGGCATCTTAAAGCGCGTGGAATGGCGAGTAAAATGCACTACTAAACTTCTATGATAGGGCAATCAGAGACCCGATTAGATCATTTTATATTTTGTTTAATATAAGATTTCAGGGAAATTCTATCGCATTTGTTCAATTTACTTCGCTCCTATTTCAGATAGCGTATTGGGCTAAGCGGCATCTCAAAGCGCATGAAATGGAGAATAAAATGCACTATTAAACTTCTAGGCTAGGGAGAACAGAGACCCGATTAGATCATTTTACATTATGGTTCATAAAAGAATTCAGCGCAATTCTATCACATTTTTTCAACTTACGTCGCTCCTGTTTCAGATAGCGTATTGGGCTAAGCGGCATCTCTAAGCGCATGAAATGGCGAGTAAAATGCAATACCAAACTTCTAGGATAAGGCAAACAGAGACCGGATTAGATCATTTTATATTACTGTTAATATAAGAATTCAGCGTAATTCTATCACATTTGTTCAACTTACGTCGCTCCTATTTCAGGTAGCGTACTGTGCTAGGCGGCATCTTAAAGCGCGTGGAATGGCGAGTAAAATGCACTATTAAACTTCTAGGATAAGGCAAACAGAGACCTGATTAGATCATTTTATATTACGGTTAATATAAGAATTCGGCGTAATTCTATCACATTTGTTCAATTTACGTCGCTGCTATTCCAGATAGCTTATTGTGCTTAGCGGCATCTCAAAGCGCATGAAATGACGAGTGAAATGCACTATTAAACTTCTAGGGTAGGGCAAACAGAGACCCGATTAGATCATTTTATATTATGGTTAATTTAAGAATTGAGCGAAATTCTATCACATTTGTTCAACTTACGTCGCTCCTAATTTAGATAGCGTACTGGGCTAGGCGGCATCTTAAAGCGCGTGGAATGGCGAGTAAAATGCACTGCTAAACTTCTATGATAGGGCAATCAGAGACCCGATTAGATCATTTTATATTTTGTTTAATATAAGATTTCAGGGAAATTCTATCACATTTGTTTAATTTACGTCGCTCCTATTTCAGATAGCGTATTGGGCGAAGCGGCATCTCAAAGCGCATGAAATGGCGACTAAAATGCACTATTAAACTTCTAGGGTAGGGCAAGCAGAGACCCGATTAGATCATTTTATATTATGGTTAATTTAAGAATTCAGCAAAATTCTATCACATTCGTTCAATTTAGGTCGCTCCTATTTCAGAAAGCGTACTGGGAGAGGCGGCATCTTAAAGCGCGTGGAATGCCGAGTAAAATCCACTATTAAACTTCAAGGCTAGGGCGAACAGAGACCAGATTAGATCATTTTACATTCTGGTTTATAAAATAATTCACCGAAATTCTATCACATTTGTTCAACTTTCGTCGCTCATATTTCAGATAGCGTATTGGGCTAAGCGGCATCTCAAAGCGCATGAAATGGCGAGTAAAATGCACTATTAAACTTCTAGGGTAGGGCAATCAGTGACCCGATTAGATCATTTTATATTATAGTTAATTTAAGAATTCGGCGAAATTCTATCACATTTGTTCAATTTACGTCGCTCCTATTTCAGATAGCGCATTGGGCTAAGCGGCATCTCAAAGCGCATGAAATGGCGAGTAAAATGCACTATTAAACTTCTAGGGTAGGGCAAACAGAGACCCGATTAGATCATTTTATATTATGGTTAATTTAAGAATTCAGCAACATTCTATCACATTTGTTCAATTTACGTCGCTCCTATTTCAGATAGCGTATTGGGCTAAGCGGCATCTCAAAGCGCATGAAATGGCGAGTAAAGTGCAATACTAAACTTCTAGGATACGGCAAACAGAGACCCGATTAGATCATTTTATATTTTGGTTAATATAAGAATTCAGCGAAATTCTATCACATTTGTTCAATTTACGTCGCTCATACTTCCGATAGCGTATTGGGCTAAGCGGCATCTCGAAGCGCATGAAATGGCGAGCAAAATGCACTATTAAACTTCTAGGGTAGGGCAATCAGTGACCCGATTAGATCATTTTATATTATAGTTAATTTAAGAATTCAGCGAAATTCTATCACATTTGTTCAATTTACGTCGCTCCTATTTCAGATAGCGTACTGGGCTCGGCGGCATCTCAAAGCGCATGAAATGGGGAGTAAAATGCAATACTAAACTTCTAGGATAAGGCAAACAGAGACCCGATTAGATCATTTTATATTACGGTTAATATAAGAATGCGGCGAAATTCTTTCACATTTGTTCAATTTACGTCGCTGCTATTCCAGATAGCTTATTGTGCTTAGCGGCATCTCAAAGCGCATGAAATGACGAGTGAAATGCACTATTAAACTTCTAGGGTAGGTCAAGCAGAGACCCGATTACATCATCTAATATTATGGTTAATTTAAGAATTCAGCAAAATTCTATCACATTTGTTCAATTTACGTCGCTCCGATTTCAGATAGCGTATTGGGCTAAGCGGTATCTCAAAGCGCATGAAATGGCGAGTAAAATGCAATACTAAACTTCTAGGATAAGGCAAACAGAGACCCGATTAGATCATTTTATATTACGGTTAATATAAGAATTCAGCGTAATTCTATCACATTTGTTCAACTTACGTCGCTCCTAATTTAGATAGCGTACTGGGCTAGGCGGCATCTTAAAGCGCGTGGAATGGCGAGTAAAATGCACTGCTAAACTTCTATGATAGGGCAATCAGAGACCCGATTAGATCATTTCATATTTTGTTTAATATAAGATTTCAGGGACATTCTATCACATTTGTTTAATTTACGTCGCTCCTATTTCAGATAGCGTATTGGGCTAAGCGGCATCTCAAAGCGCATGAAATGGCGAGTAAAATGCACTATTAAACTTCTAGGGTAGGGCAAACAGAGACCCGATTAGATCATTTTATATTATGGTTAATTTAAGAATTCGGCGAAATTCTATCACATTTGTTCAATTTACGTCGCTCCTATTTCAGATAGCGTACTGGGCTAGGCGGCACCCCAAAGCGCGTGGAGTGGCGAGTAAAATGCACTATTAATCTTCTATGATAGGGCAATCAGAGACCCGATTAGATCATTTTATATTTTGGTTAATATAAGAATTCAGCGAAATTCTATCACAATTGTTCTATTTACGTCGCTCGTATTTCAGATAGCTTATTGTGCTTAGCGGCATCTCAAAGCGCATGAAATGGCGAGTGAAATGAACTATTAAACTTCTAGGGTAGGGCAAACAGAGACCCGATTAGATCATTTTATATTTTGGTTACTATAAGAATTCAGCGAAATTCTATCACATTTGTTCAATTTACGTCGCTCATATTTCAGATAGCGTATTGCACTAAGCGGCATATCAAAGCGCATGAAATGGCGAGTAAAATGCACTATTAAACTTCTAGAGTAGGGCCAACAGAGACCCGATTAAATCATTTTATATTATAGTTAATTTAAGAATTCAGCGAAATTCTATCACATTTGTTCAATTTACGTCGCTCCTATTTCGGATAGCGTATTGGGCTAAGCGGTATCTCAAAGCGCATGAAATGGCGAGCAAAATGCAATACTAAACTTCTAGGATGAGGCAAACAGAGACCCGATTAGATCATTTTATATTACGGTTAATACAAGAATTCAGCGTAAGTCTATCACATTTGTTCAACTTACGTCGCTCCTAATTTAGATAGCGTACTGGGCTAGGTGGCATCTTAAAGCGCGTGGAATGGCGAGTAAAATGCACTGCTAAACTTCTATGATAGGGCAATCAGAGACCCGATTAGATCATTTTATATTTTGTTTAATATAAGATTTCAGGGAAATTCTATCACATTTGTTCAATTTACGTAGCTCCTATTTCAGATAGCGTATTGGGCTAAGCGGCATCTCAAAGCGCATGAAATGGCGAGTAAAATGCACTATTAGATTTCTATGGTAGGGCGTACAGAGACCCGATTAGATCATTTTATATTATGGTTAATTTAAGAATTCAGCAAAATTCTATCACATTTGTTCAATTTACGTCGCTCCTATTTCAGATAGCGTATTGGGCTAAGCGGCATCTCAAAGCGCATGAAATGGCGAGTAAAATGCACTATCAAACTTCTAGGATAAGGCAAACAGAGACCCGATTAGATCATTTGATATTACGGTTAATATAAGAATTCAGCGTAATCCTATCACATTTGTTCAACTTACGTCGCTCCTATTTCAGGTAGCGCACTGGGCTAGGCGGCACCTTAAAGCGCGTGGAATGGCGAGTAAAATTCACTATTAAACTTCTAGGATAAGGCAAACAGAGACCCGATTAGATCATTTTATATTACGGTTAATATAAGAATTCGGCGTAGTTCTTTCACATTTGTTCAATTTACGTCGCTGCTATTCCAGATAGCTTATTGTGCTTAGCGGCATCTCAAAGCGCATGAAATGACGAGTGAAATGCACTATTAAACTTCTAGGGTAGGGCAAACAGAGACCCGATTAGATCATTTTATATTAAGGTTACTTTAAGAATTCAGCGAAATTCTATCACATTTGTTCAATTTACGTCGCTCCTATTTGAGATAGCGTACTGTGCTAGGCGGCATCTTAAGGCGCGTGGAATGTCGAGCAAAATGCACAATGAAACTTCTATGGTAGGGAAACCAGAGACCCGATTAGATCATTTTATATTAAGGTTACTTTAAGAATTCAGCGAAATCCTATCACATTTGTTCAATTTACGTCGCTCCTATTTCAACTAGCTTATTGGGCGAAGCGGCGTCTCAAAGCGCATGAAATGACGAGTGAAATGCACTATTATACTTCTAGGGTTGGGCGAACAGAGACCCGAAGAGATCATTTTACATTAAGGTGAATATAAGAATGCAGCGTAATTCTGTCACATTTGTTCAACTTACGTCGCTCCTATTTCAGATAGCGTATTGGGTTAAGCGTCATCTCAAAGCGCATGAAATGGCGAGTGAAATGCACTATTAAACTTCTAGGGTAGGGCGAACAGAGACCCGATTAGATCATTTTACATTAAGGTTAATATAAGTATTCAGCGAGATTCTATCACACTTGTTCAATTTACGTCGCTTCTACTTCAGACAGCGTACTGGGCTAGGCGGCATCTTAAAGCGCGTGGAATGGCGAGTAAAATGAACTATTAACCTTCTATGATAGGGCAATCAGAGACCAGATTAGATCAATTTATACTTTGGTTAATATAAGAGCTCAGCGAAATTCTATCACATTTGTTCAATTTACGTCGCTCCTATTTCAGATAGCGTATTGGGCTAGGCGGCATCTCAAAGCGCATGAAATGGCGAGTAAAATGCACTATCAAACTTCTAGGATAAGGCAAACAGAGACCCGATTAGATCATTTGATATTACGGTTAATATAAGAATTCAGCGTAATCCTATCACATTTGTTCAACTTACGTCGCTCCTATTTCAGGTAGCGCACTGGGCTAGGCGGCACCTTAAAGCGCGTGGAATGGCGAGTAAAATTCACTATTAAACTTCTAGGATAAGGCAAACAGAGACCCGATTAGATCATTTTATATTACGGTTAATATAAGAATTCGGCGTAGTTCTTTCACATTTGTTCAATTTACGTCGCTGCTATTCCAGATAGCTTATTGTGCTTAGCGGCATCTCAAAGCGCATGAAATGACGAGTGAAATGCACTATTAAACTTCTAGGGTAGGGCAAACAGAGACCCGATTAGATCATTTTATATTAAGGTTACTTTAAGAATTCAGCGAAATTCTATCACATTTGTTCAATTTACGTCGCTCCTATTTGAGATCGCGTACTGTGCTAGGCGGCATCTTAAGGCGCGTGGAATGTCGAGTAAAATGCACAATGAAACTTCTATGGTAGGGAAACCAGAGACCCGATTAGATCATTTTATATTAAGGTTACTTTAAGAATTCAGCGAAATCCTATCACATTTGTTCAATTTACGTCGCTCCTATTTCAACTAGCTTATTGGGCGAAGCGGCGTCTCAAAGCGCATGAAACGACGAGTGAAATGCACTATTATACTTCTAGGGTAGGGCGAACAGAGACCCGAAGAGATCATTTTACATTAAGGTGAATATAAGAATGCAGCGTAATTCTGTCACATTTGTTCAACTTACGTCGCTCCTATTTCAGATAGCGTATTCAGTTAAGCGTCATCTCAAAGCGCATGAAATGGCGAGTGAAATGCACTATTAAACTTCTAGGGTAGGGCGAACAGAGACCCGATTAGATCATTTTACATTAAGGTTAATATAAGTATTCAGCGAGATTCTATCACACTTGTTCAATTTACGTCGCTTCTACTTCAGACAGCGTACTGGGCTAGGCGGCATCTTAAAGCGCGTGGAATGGCGAGTAAAATGAACTATTAACCTTCTATGATAGGGCAATCAGAGACCAGATTAGATCAATTTATACTTTGGTTAATATAAGAGCTCAGCGAAATTCTATCACATTTGTTCAATTTACGTCGCTCCTATTTCAGATAGCGTATTGGGCTAGGCGGCATCTCAAAGCGCATGAAATGACGAATGAAATGCACTATTAAACTTCTAGGGTAGGGCGAACAGAGACCCGATTAGATCATTTTACATTAAGGTTAATATAAGTATTCAGCGAGATTCTATCACATTTGTTCAATTTGCGTCGCTCCTATTTCAGACAGCGTACTGGGCTAGGCGGCATCTTAAGGCGCGTGGAATGGCGAGTAAAATGCAGTATAAAACTTCTATGGTAGGGAAACCAGAGACCCGATTAGATCATTTTATATTAAGGTTACTTTAAGAATTCAGCGAAATTCTATCACATTTGTTCAATTTACGTCGCTCCTATTTCAAATAGCTTATTGGGCGAAGCGGCGTCTCAAAGCGCATGAAATGACGAGTGAAATGCACTATTAAACTTCTATGATAGGGCAAACAGAGACCCGATTAGATCATTTTACATTAAGGTTAATATAAGTATTCAGGGAAATTCTATCACATTTGTTCAATTTACGTCGCTCCTATTTCAGATATCGTATTGGGCTAAGCGGCATCTCAAAGCGCATGAAACGGCGAGTAAAATGCACTGCTAAACTTGTAGGGTAGGGCAAACAGAGACCCGATTAGATCATTTCATATTATGGTTTATTTAAGAATTCAGAAAATTCTATCACATTTGTTCAATTTACGTGGTTCCTATTTCAGATTGCTTATTGGGCTAAGCGGCACCTCAAAGCGCATGAAATGACGAGTGAAATGCACTAGTAATCTTCTAGGGTAGGGCGAACAGAGACCCGATTAGATCATTTAGTATTATGGTTAATTTAAGAATTCAGCGAAGTTCTATCAAATTTGTTCAATTTACGTCGCTCCAATTTCAGATAGCGTACTGGGCTAAGCGGCATCTCAAAGCGCATGAAATGACGAGTGAAATGCACTATTAAACTTCTATGATAGGGCAATCAGAGACCCGACTAGATCATTTTATATTTTGGTTAACATAAGAATTCAGCGAAATTCTATCACAATTGTTCAATTTACGTCGCTCCCATTTCAGATAGCGTATTGGGCTAAGCGGCATCTCAAAGCGCATGAAATGGCGAGTAAAATGCACTATTAATCTTCTAGGGTAAGGCAAACAGGGACCCGATTAGATCATTTTTTAATACGGTTAATATAAGAATTCAGCGTAATTCTATCACATTTGTTCAATTTACGTCGCTCCTATTTCAGATAGCTTATTGGGCGAAGCGCCATCTCAAAGCGCATGAAATGGCGAGCAAAGTGCACTATTAAACTTCTAGGGTAGGGCAAACAGAGACCCGATTAGATAATTTTATATTACGGTTAATATAATAATTCAGCGTAATTCTATCACATTTGTTCAACTTACGCCGCTCCTATTTCAGATAGCGTACTGGGTTAGGCGGCATCTCAAAGCGCATGAAATGACGAGTGAAATGCACTATTAAACTTCTATGATAGGGCAAACAGAGACCCGATTAGATCATTTTATATTATGGTTAATTTAAGAATTCAGCGAAATTCTATCACATTTGTTCAATTTACGTCGCTCCTATTGCAGATAGCGTATTAGGCTAAGCGGGATCTCAAAGCGCATGAAATGGCGAGTAAAATACACTATTAAACTTCTAGGGTAAGGCAAACAGAGACCCGATTAGATCATTTTATATTACGGTTAATATAAGAATGCAGCGTAATTCTATCATATTTGTTCAATTTACGTCGCTCCTACTTCAGATGCGTATTGGGCTAAGCGGCATCTCAAAGCGCATGAAATGGCGAGTAAAATGCACTACTAAACTTCTATGATAGGGCAATCAGAGTCCCGTTTAGATCATTTTATATTTTGTTTAATATAAGATTTCAGGGAAATTCTATCACATTTGTTCAATTTACGTCGCTCCTATTTCAGATAGCGTATTGGGCTAAGCGGCATCTCAAATCGCATGAAATGACGAGTAAAATGCACTATTACACTTCTAGGGTAAGGCAAACAGAGACCCGATTAGATCATTTTATATTATGGTTAATTTAAGAATTCAGCCAAATTCTATCACATTTGTTCAATTTACGTCGCTCCTATTTCAGATAGCGTATTGGGCTAAGCGCCATCTCAAAGCGCATGAAATGGCGAGTAAAATACACTATTAAACTTCTAGGGTAGGGCAAACAGAGACCCGATTAGATCATTTTATATTATGGTTAATTTAAGAATTCAGCCAAATTCTATCACATTTGTTCAATTTACGTCGCTCCTATTTCAGATAGCGTACTGGGCTAGGCCGAATCTTAAAGCGCGTGGATTGGCGAGTAAAATGCACAATTAAACTTCTATGATAGGGCAATCAGAGACCCGATTAGATCATTTTATATTTTGGTTAATATAAGAATTCAGCGAAATTCTATCACAATTGTTCTATTTACGTCGCTCCTATTTCAGATAGCGTATTGGGCTAAGCGGCATCTCAAAGCATATGAAATGGCGAGTGAAATGCACTATTACACTTCTAGGGTAGGGCGAACAGAGACCCGATTAGATCATTTTAGATTAAGGTTAATATAAGTATTCAGGGAAATTCTATCACATTTGTTCAATTTACGTCGCTCCTATTTCAGATAGCGTATTGGGCTAAGCGGCATCTCAAAGCGCATGAAATGGCGAGTAAAATGCACTGTTAAACTTCTAGGGTAGGGCAAACAGAGACCCGGTTAGATCATTTCATATTATGGTTAATTTAAGAATTCAGCCGAATTCTATCACATTTGTTCAATTTACGTCGCTCCTATTGCAGATAGCGTATTGGGCTAAGCGGCATCTCAAAGCGCATGAAATGACGAGTGAAATGCGCTTGTAATCTTCTAGGGTAGGGCGAACAGAGACCCGATTAGATCATTTTATATTACTGTTAATATAAGAATTCAGCGTAATTCTATCACATTTGTTCAACATACGTCGCTCCTATTTCAGATAGTGTACTGGGCTAGGCGGCATCTTAAAGCACGTGGAAGGGCGAGTAAAATGCACTACTAAACTTCTATGATAGGGCAATCAGAGTCCCGTTTAGATCATTTTATATTTTGTTTAATATAAGATTTCAGGGAAATTCTATCACATTTGTTCAATTTACGTCGCTCCTATTTCAGATAGCGTATTGGGCTAAGCGCCATCTCAAAGCGCATGAAATGGCGAGTAAAATGCACTATTAAACTTCTAGGGTAGGGCAAACAGAGACCCGATTAGATCATTTTATATTATGGTTAATTTAAGAATTCAGCCAAATTCTATCACATTTGTTCAATTTACGTCGCTCCTATTTCAGATAGCGTACTGGGCTAGGCGGAATCTTAAAGCGCGTGGATTGGCGAGTAAAATGCACTATTAAACTTCTATGATAGGGCAATCAGAGACCCGATTAGATCATTTTACATTAAGGTTAATATAAGTATTCAGGGAAATTCTACCACAATTGTTCAATTTACGTCGCTCCTATTTCAGATAGCGTATTGGGCTAAGCGGCATCTCAAAGCGCATGAAATGACGAGTGAAAGGCACTCTTAAACTTCTAGGGTAGGGTGAACAGAGAACCGATTAGATCATTTTATATTACGGTTAATATAAGAATTCAGCGTAATTCTATCACATTTGTTCAACTTACGTCGCTCCTACTTCAGTTAGCGTACTGGGCTCGGCGGCATCTTAAAGCGCAAGAAATGGCGAGTAAAATGCACTATTAAACTTCTAGGGTAGGGCAAACAGAGACCCGATAAGATGATTTTATATTATGGTTAATTTAAGAATTCAGCCAAATTCTATCACATTTGTTCAATTTACGTCGCTCCTATTTCAGATAGCGTATTGGGCTAAGCGCCATCTCAATGCGCATGAAATGGCGAGTAAAATGCACTATTAAACTTCTAGGGTAGGGCAAACAGAGACCCGATTAGATCATTTTATATTATGGTTAATATAAGAATTCAGCGTAATTCTATCACATTTGTTCAATTTACGTCGCTCCTATTTCAGATACCGTACTGGGCTCGGCGGCATCTTAAAGCGCGTGGAATGGCGAGTGAAATGCACTATTAGACTTCTATGATAAGGCAATCAGAGACCCGATTAGATCATTTTATATATTGGTTAATAAAAGAATTCAGCGAAATTCTATCACATTTGTTCAACTTACGTCGCTCCTATTTCAGATAGCGTATTGGGCTAAGCGGCATCTCAAAGCGCATGAAATGGCGAGTAAAATGCACTATTAGATTTCTATGGTAGGGCGTACAGAGACCCGATTAGATCATTTTATATTATGGTTAATTTAAGAATTCAGCAAAATTCTATCACATTTGTTCAATTTACGTCGCTCCTATTTCAGATACCGTACTGGGCTCGGCGGCATCTTAAAGCGCGTGGAATGGCGAGTGAAATGCACTATTAGACTTCTATGGTAGGGCGAACAGAGACCCGATTAGATCATTTTATATTATGGTTAATTTAAGAATTCAGCGAAATTCTATCACATTTGTTCAATTTACGTCGCTCCTATTTCAGATAGCGTATTGGGCTAAGCGGCATCTCAAAGCGCATGAAATGGCGAGTAAAATGCACTATTAAACTTCTAGGATAAGGCAAAGAGAGACCCGATTAGATCATTTTATAATACGGTTAATATAAGAATTCAGCGTAATTCTATCACATTTGTTCAATTTACGTCGCTCCTATTTCAGATAGCGTATTGTGCTAAGCGGCATCTCAAAGCGCATGAAATGGCGAGTGAAATGCACTATTAGACTTCTATGGTAGGGCGAACAGAGACCCGATTAGATCATTTTACATTAAGGTTAATATAAGAATTCAGGGAAATTCTATCACATTTGTTCAATTTACGTCGCTCCTATTCCAGACAGCGTATTGGGCTATGCGGCACCTTAAGGCACATGAAATGGCGAGTAAAATGCACTATTAAACTTCTATGATAGGGCAAACAGAGACCCGATTAGATCATTTTATATTATGGTTAATATAAGAATTCAGCGTAATTCTATCACATTTGTTCAACTTACGTCGCTCCTATTTCAGGTAGCGTACTGGGCTAGGCGGCATCTTAAAGCGTGTGGAATGGCGAGTAAAATGCACTGCTAAACTTCTATGATAGGGCAATCAGAGACCAGACTAGATCATTTTATACTTTGGTTAATATAAGAATTCAGCGAAATTCTATCACATTTGTTCAATTTACGTCGCTCCTATTTCAGATAGCGTATTGGGCTAAGCGGCATCACAAAGCGCATGAAATGGCGAACAAAATGCACTATTAAACTTCTAGGCTAGGGCGAACAGAGACCAGATTAGATCATTTTATACTTTGGTTAACATAAGGATTCTGCGAAATTTTATCACATTTGTTCAATTTACGTCGCTCCTATTTCAGATAGCTTATTGGGCTAAGCGGCATCTGAAGGCGCATGAAGTGACGAGTAAAATGCACTATTAAACTTCTAGGGTAGGGCAAACAGAGACCCGATTAGATCATTTTATATTATGGTTAATTTAAGATGTCAGCAAAATTCTATCACATTTGTTCAATTTACGTCGCTCCTGTTTCAGATAGCGTGCTGGGCCATGCGGCATCTTAAAGCGCGTGGAATGGCGAGTAAAATGCACTATTAAACGTCTATGATAGGGCAATCAGAGACCAGATTAGATCATTTTATACTTTGGTTAATATAAGAATTCAGCGAAATTCTATCACATTTGTTCAATTTACGTGGCTCCTATTTCAGATAGCGTATTGGGCTAAGCGGCATCTGAAGGCGCATGAAATGGCGAGTAAAATGCACTATTAAACTTCTATGATAGGGCAATCAGAGACCCGATTAGATCATTTTATATTTTGGTTAATATAAGAATTCAACGAAATTCTATCACATTTGTTCAATTTACGTCGCTTCTATTACAGATAGCTTATTGGGCTTAGCGGCATCTCAAAGCGCATGAAATGACGTGTGAAATGCACTATTAAACTTCTAGGGTAGGGCGAACAGAGACCCGATTAGATCATTTTACAGTAAGGTTAATATAAGTATTCAGCGAGATTCTATCACACTTGTTCAATTTACGTCGCTTCTATTTCAGACAGCGTACTGAGCTAGGCGGCATCTTAAAGCGCGTGGAATGGCGAGTAAAATGCACTATTAACCTTCTATGATAGGGCAATCACAGACCCGAGCAGATCATTTTACATTATGGTTAATAAAAGAATTCAGCGTAATTCTATCACATTTGTTCAACTTACGTCGCTCCTATTTCACATAGCGTATTGGGTTAAGCGTCATCTCAAAGCGCATGAAATGACGAGTGAAATGCACTATTAGACTTCTATGGTAGGGCGAACAGAGACCCGATTGGATCATTTTACATTAAGGTTAATATAAGAATTCACGGGAATTCTATCACATTTGTTCAATTTACGTCGCTCCTATTCCAGATAGCGTATTGGGCTAAGCGGCATCTCAAAGCGCATGAAATGGCGAGTAAAATGCGCTATTAAACTTCTAGGATAAGGCAAACAGAGACCCGATTAGATCATTTTATATTACGGTTAATATAAGAATGCAGCGTAATTCTATCACATTTGTTCAAGTTACGTCGCTCCTATTTCAGATAGCGTACTGGGCTAGGCGGCATCTTAAAGCGCGTGGAATGGCGAGTAAAATGCACTACTAATCTTCTATGATAGGGCAATCAGAGACCCGATTAGATCATTTTATATTTTGATTAATATAAGATTTCAGGGAAATTCTATCACATTTGTTCAATTTACGTCGCTTCTATTACAGATAGCTTATTGGGCTTAGCGGCATCTCAAAGCGCATGAAATGACGAGTGAAATGCACTATTAAACTTCTAGGCTACGGCGAACAGAGACCCGATTAGATCATTTTACATTAAGGTGAATATAAGAATGCAGCGTAATTCTGTCACATTTGTTCAACTTACGTCGCTCCTATTTCACATAGCGTATTGGGTTAAGCGTCATCTCAAAGCGCATGAAATGACGAGTGAAATGCACTATTAAACTTCTAGGGTAGGGCGAACAGAGACCCGATTAGATCATTTTACAGTAAGGTTAATATAAGTATTCAGCGAGATTCTATCACACTTGTTCAATTTACGTCGCTTCTATTTCAGACAGCGTACTGAGCTAGGCGTCATCTTAAAGCGCGTGGAATGGCGAGTAAAATGCACTATTAACCTTCTATGATAGGGCAATCAGAGACCAGATTAGATCATTATATACTTTGGTTAATATAAGAATTCAGCGAAATTCTATCACATTTGTTCAATTTACGTCGCTCCTATTTCAGATAGCGTATTGGGCTAAGCGGCATCTCAAAGCGCATGAAATGACGAGTGAAATGCACTATTAAACTTCTAGGGTAGGGCAAACAGGGACCCGATTAGATCATTTTATATTATGGTTAATTTAAGAATTCAGCGAGATTCTATCACATTTGTTCAATTTACGGTGCTTCTATTACAGATAGCTTATTGGGCTTAGCGGCATCTCAAAGCGCATGAATTGACGAGTGAAATGCACTATTAAACTTCTAGGGTAGGGCAAACAGAGACCCGATTAGGTCATTTTATATTATGGTTAATTTAAGAATTCAGCAAAATTCTATCACATTTGTTCAATTTACGTCGTTCCTATTTCAGATAGCGTCCTGTGCTAAGCGGCATCTAAAAGCGCATGAAATGGCGAGTATAATGCACTATTATACTTCTAGGATGAGGCAAACAGAGACCCGATTAGATCATTTTATATTATGGTTAATTTAACAATTCAGCAAAATTCTATCACATTTGTTCAATTTCCGTCGCTCCTATTTCAGATAGCGTACTGGGCTAGGCGGCATCTTAAAGCGGGTGGAATGGCGAGTCGAATGCACTATTAAAATTCTATGATAGGGCAATCAGAGACCCGATTAGATCATTTTATATTTTGGTTAATATAAGAATTCAGCGAAATTCTATCACATTTGTTCAATTTGCGTCGCTCCTATTACAAATAGCTTATAGGGCTCAGCGGCATCTCAAAGCGCATGAAATGACGAGTGAAATGCACCATTAGACTTCTATGGTAGGGCGAACAGAGACCCGATTAGATCATTTTATATTTTGGTTAATATAAGAATTCAGTGAAATTCTATCACATTTGTTGAATTTACGTCGCTCCTATTTCAAATAGCGTATTGGGCTCAGCGGCATCTCAAAGGGCATGAAATGGCGAGCAAAATGCACTATTAAACTTCTAGGGTAGGGCAAACAGAGACCCGATTAGATCATTTTATGTTATGGTTAATTTAAGAATTCAGCTAAATTCTATCACATTTGTTCAACTTACGTCGCTCCTATTTCAAATAGCGTATTGAGCTAAGCGGCATCTCAAAGCTTATGAAATGGCGAGCAAAATGCACTATTAAACTTCTAGGGTAGAGCAAACAGAGACCCGATTAGATCATTTTATATTTTGGTTAATATAAGAATTCAGTGAAATTCTATCACATTTGTTCAATTTACGTCGCTCCTATTTCAGATAGCGTATTGGGCAAAGCGGCATCTCAAAGCGTTTGAAATGGCGAATAAAATGCACTATTAAAGTTCTAGGCTCGGGCGAACAGAGATCCGATTAGATCATTTTACATTATGGTTAATAAAAGAATTCAGCGAAATTCTATCACATTTGTTCAACTTATATCGCTCCAATTTCAGATAGCGTAATAGGCTAAGCGGCATCTCAAAGCGCATGAAATGACGAGTAAAATGCTCTGTTAAAGTTCTAGGGTAGGGCAAACAGAGACCCGATTAGATCATTTTATATTATGGTTAATTTAAGGATTGAGCGAAATTCTATCACATTTGTTCAACTTACGTCGCTCCTATTTCAGATAGCGTATTGGGCTAAGCGGCATCGCAAAGGGCATGAAATGGCGAGTGAAATGTACCATTAGACTTCTATGGTAGGGCGAACAGAGACCCGATTAGATCATTTTATATTTTGGTTAATATAAGAATTCAGTGAAATTCTATCACATTTGTTCAACTTACGTCGCTCCTATTTCAGATAGCGTATTGGGCTGAGCGGCATCGCAAAGGGCATGAAATGGCGAGTGAAATGCACCATTAGACTTCTATGGTAGGGCGAACAGAGACCCGATTAGATCATTTTATATTTTGGTTAATATAAGAATTCAGTGAAATTCTATCACATTTGTTCAATTTACGTCGCTCCTATTTCAAATAGCGTATTGGGCTCAGCGGCATCTCAAAGCGCATGAAATGGCGAGCAAAATGCACTATTAAACATCTAGGGTAGGACAAACAGAGACCCGATTAGATCATTTTATGTTATGGTTAATTTAAGAATTCAGCGAAATTCTATCACATTTGTTCAAGTTACGTCCCTCCTATTTCAAATAGCGTATTGAGCTAAGCGGCATCTCAAAGCGCATGAAATGGCGAGCAAAATGCACTATTAAACTTCCAGGGTAGAGCAAACAGAGACCCGATTAGATCATTTTGTACTATGGTTAATTTAAGAATTCAGCAAAATTCTATCACATTTGTTCAATTTACGTCGCTCCTATTGCAGATAGCGAACTGGGCTATGCGGCATCTTAAAGCGTTCGGAATGGCGAGTAAAATGCACTATTTAACTTCTATCCTAGGGCAATCAGTGACCCGATTAGATCATTTTATATTTTGGTTAATATAAGAATTCAGTGAAATTCTATCACATTTGTTCAATTTACGTCGCTCCTATTTCAGATAGCGTATTGGGCAAAGCGGCATCTCAAAGCGTTTGAAATGCCGAATAAAATGCACTATTAAAGTTCTAGGCTCGGGCGAACAGAGATCCGATTACGTCATTTTACATTATGGTTAATAAAAGAATTCAGCGAAATTCTATCACATTTGTTCAACTTATATCGCTCCTATTTCAGATAGCGTATTAGGCTAAGCGGCATCTCAAAGCGCATGAAATGACGAGTAAAATGCACTATTAAACTTCTATGATAGGGCAATCAGAGACCCGATTAGATCATTTTATATTTTGGTTAATATAAGAATTCAACGAAATTCTATCACATTTGTTCAATTTACGTCGCTTCTATTACAGATAGCTTATTGGGCTTAGCGGCATCTCAAAGCGCATGAAATGACGTGTGAAATGCACTATTAAACTTCTAGGGTAGGGCGAACAGAGACCCGATTAGATCATTTTACAGTAAGGTTAATATAAGTATTCAGCGAGATTCTATCACACTTGTTCAATTTACGTCGCTTCTATTTCAGACAGCGTACTGAGCTAGGCGGCATCTTAAAGCGCGTGGAATGGCGAGTAAAATGCACTATTAACCTTCTATGATAGGGCAATCACAGACCCGAGCAGATCATTTTACATTATGGTTAATAAAAGAATTCAGCGTAATTCTATCACATTTGTTCAACTTACGTCGCTCCTATTTCAGATAGCGTATTGGGCTAAGCGGCATCTCAAAGCGCATGAAATGGCGAGTGAAATGCACTATTAGACTTCTATGGTAGGGCGAACAGAGACCCGATTGGATCATTTTACATTAAGGTTAATATAAGAATTCACGGGAATTCTATCACATTTGTTCAATTTACGTCGCTCCTATTCCAGATAGCGTATTGGGCTAAGCTTCATCTCAAAGCGCATGAAATGGCGAGTAAAATGCGCTATTAAACTTCTAGGATAAGGCAAACAGAGACCCGATTAGATCATTTTATATTACGGTTAATATAAGAATGCAGCGTAATTCTATCACATTTGTTCAAGTTACGTCGCTCCTATTTCAGATAGCGTACTGGGCTAGGCGGCATCTTAAAGCGCGTGGAATGGCGAGTAAAATGCACTACTAATCTTCTATGATAGGGCAATCAGAGACCCGATTAGATCATTTTATATTTTGATTAATATAAGAATTCAGCGTAATTCTATCACATTTGTTCAATTTACGTCGCTCCTATTTCAGATAGCGTATTGTGCTAAGCGGCATCTCAAAGCGCATGAAATGGCGAGTGAAATGCACTATTAGACTTCTATGGTAGGGCGAACAGAGACCCGATTAGATCATTTTACATTAAGGTTAATATAAGAATTCAGGGAAATTCTATCACATTTGTTCAATTTACGTCGCTCCTATTCCAGACAGCGTATTGGGCTATGCGGCACCTTAAAGCACATGAAATGGCGAGTAAAATGCACTATTAAACTTCTATGATAGGGCAAACAGAGACCCGATTAGATCATTTTATAATACGGATAATATAAGAATTCAGCGAAATTCTATCACATTTGTTCAATTTACGTGGCTCCTATTTCAGATAGCGTATTGGGCTAAGCGGCATCTGAAGGCGCATGAAATGGCGAGTAAAATGCACTATTAAACTTCTATGATAGGGCAATCAGAGACCCGATTAGATCATTTTATATTTTGGTTAATATAAGAATTCAACGAAATTCTATCACATTTGTTCAATTTACGTCGCTTCTATTACAGATAGCTTATTGGGCTTAGCGGCATCTCAAAGCGCATGAAATGACGTGTGAAATGCACTATTAAACTTCTAGGGTAGGGCGAACAGAGACCCGATTAGATCATTTACAGTAAGGTTAATATAAGTATTCAGCGAGATTCTATCACACTTGTTCAATTTACGTCGCTTCTATTTCAGACAGCGTACTGAGCTAGGCGGCATCTTAAAGCGCGTGGAATGGCGAGTAAAATGCACTATTAACCTTCTATGATAGGGCAATCACAGACCCGAGCAGATCATTTTACATTATGGTTAATAAAAGAATTCAGCGTAATTCTATCACATTTGTTCAACTTACGTCGCTCCTATTTTCACATAGCGTATTGGGTTAAGCGTCATCTCAAAGCGCATGAAATGACGAGTGAAATGCACTATTAGACTTCTATGGTAGGGCGAACAGAGACCCGATTGGATCATTTTACATTAAGGTTAATATAAGAATTCACGGGAATTCTATCACATTTGTTCAATTTACGTCGCTCCTATTCCAGATAGCGTATTGGGCTAAGCGGCATCTCAAAGCGCATGAAATGGCGAGTAAAATGCGCTATTAAACTTCTAGGATAAGGCAAACAGAGACCCGATTAGATCATTTTATATTACGGTTAATATAAGAATGCAGCGTAATTCTATCACATTTGTTCAAGTTACGTCGCTCCTATTTCAGATAGCGTACTGGGCTAGGCGGCATCTTAAAGCGCGTGGAATGGCGAGTAAAATGCACTACTAATCTTCTATGATAGGGCAATCAGAGACCCGATTAGATCATTTTATATTTTGATTTATATAAGATTTCAGGGAAATTCTATCACATTTGTTCAATTTACGTCGCTTCTATTACAGATAGCTTATTGGGCTTAGCGGCATCTCAAAGCGCATGAAATGACGAGTGAAATGCACTATTAAACTTCTAGGCTACGGCGAACAGAGACCCGATTAGATCATTTTACATTAAGGTGAATATAAGAATGCAGCGTAATTCTGTCACATTTGTTCAACTTACGTCGCTCCTATTTCACATAGCGTATTGGGTTAAGCGTCATCTCAAAGCGCATGAAATGGCGAGTGAAATGCACTATTAAACTTCTAGGGTAGGGCGAACAGAGACCCGATTAGATCATTTTACAGTAGGTTAATATAAGTATTCAGCGAGATTCTATCACACTTGTTCAATTTACGTCGCTTCTATTTCAGACAGCGTACTGAGCTAGGCGTCATCTTAAAGCGCGTGGAATGGCGAGTAAAATGCACTATTAACCTTCTATGATAGGGCAATCAGAGACCAGATTAGATCATTATATACTTTGGTTAATATAAGAATTCAGCGAAATTCTATCACATTTGTTCAATTTACGTCGCTCCTATTTCAGATAGCGTATTGGGCTAAGCGGCATCTCAAAGCGCATGAAATGACGAGTGAAATGCACTATTAAACTTCTAGGGTAGGGCAAACAGGGACCCGATTAGATCATTTTATATTATGGTTAATTTAAGAATTCAGCGAGATTCTATCACATTTGTTCAATTTACGGTGCTTCTATTACAGATAGCTTATTGGGCTTAGCGGCATCTCAAAGCGCATGAAATGACGAGTGAAATGCACTATTAAACTTCTAGGGTAGGGCAAACAGAGACCGATTAGGTCATTTTATATTATGGTTAATTAAGAATTCAGCAAAATTCTATCACATTTGTTCAATTTACGTCGTTCCTATTTCAGATAGCGTCCTGTGCTAAGCGGCATCTAAAAGCGCATGAAATGGCGAGTATAATGCACTATTATACTTCTAGGATGAGGCAAACAGAGACCCGATTAGATCATTTTATATTATGGTTAATTTAACAATTCAGCAAAATTCTATCACATTTGTTCAATTTCCGTCGCTCCTATTTCAGATAGCGTACTGGGCTAGGCGGCCATCTTAAAGCGGGTGGAATGGCGAGTCGAATGCACTATTAAAATTCTATGATAGGGCAATCAGAGACCCGATTAGATCATTTTATATTTTGGTTAATATAAGAATTCAGCGAAATTCAATCACATTTGTTCAATTTGCGTCGCTCCTATTACAAATAGCTTATAGGGCTCAGCGGCATCTCAAAGCGCATGAAATGACGAGTGAAATGCACCATTAGACTTCTATGGTAGGGCGAACAGAGACCGATTAGATCATTTTATATTTTGGTTAATATAAGATTCAGTGAAATTCTATCACATATTTGTTGAATTTACGTCGCTCCTATTTCAAATAGCGTATTGGGCTCAGCGGCATCTCAAAGGGCATGAAATGGCGAGCAAAATGCACTATTAAACTTCTAGGGTAGGGCAAACAGAGACCCGATTAGATCATTTTATGTTATGGTTAATTTAAGAATTCAGCGAAATTCTATCACATTTGTTCAACTTACGTCGCTCCTATTTCAAATAGCGTATTGAGCTAAGCGGCATCTCAAAGCTTATGAAATGGCGAGCAAAATGCACTATTAAACTTCTAGGGTAGAGCAAACAGAGACCCGATTAGATCATTTTATATTTTGGTTAATATAAGAATTCAGTGAAATTCTATCACATTTGTTCAATTTACGTCGCTCCTATTTCAGATAGCGTATTGGGCAAAGCGGCATCTCAAAGCGTTTGAAATGGCGAATAAAATGCACTATTAAAGTTCTAGGCTCGGGCGAACAGAGATCCGATTAGATCATTTTACATTATGGTTAATAAAAGAATTCAGGGAAATTCTATCACATTTGTTCAACTTATATCGCTCCAATTTCAGATAGCGTAATAGGCTAAGCGGCATCTCAAAGCGCATGAAATGACGAGTAAAATGCTCTGTTAAAGTTCTAGGGTAGGGCAAACAGAGACCCGATTAGATCATTTTATATTATGGTTAATTTAAGGATTGAGCGAAATTCTATCACATTTGTTCAACTTACGTCGCTCCTATTTCAGATAGCGTATTGGGCTAAGCGGCATCGCAAAGGGCATGAAATGGCGAGTGAAATGTACCATTAGACTTCTATGGTAGGGCGAACAGAGACCCGATTAGATCATTTTATATTTTGGTTAATATAAGAATTCAGTGAAATTCTATCACATTTGTTCAACTTACGTCGCTCCTATTTCAGATAGCGTATTGGGCTGAGCGGCATCGCAAAGGGCATGAAATGGCGAGTGAAATGCACCATTAGACTTCTATGGTAGGGCGAACAGAGACCCGATTAGATCATTTTATATTTTGGTTAATATAAGAATTCAGTGAAATTCTATCACATTTGTTCAATTTACGTCGCTCCTATTTCAAATAGCGTATTGGGCTCAGCGGCATCTCAAAGCGCATGAAATGGCGAGCAAAATGCACTATTAAACATCTAGGGTAGGGCAAACAGAGACCCGATTAGATCATTTTATGTTATGGTTAATTTAAGAATTCAGCGAAATTCTATCACATTTGTTCAAGTTACGTCCCTCCTATTTCAAATAGCGTATTGAGCTAAGCGGCATCTCAAAGCGCATGAAATGGCGAGCAAAATGCACTATTAAACTTCCAGGGTAGAGCAAACAGAGACCCGATTAGATCATTTTGTACTATGGTTAATTTAAGAATTCAGCAAAATTCTATCACATTTGTTCAATTTACGTCGCTCCTATTGCAGATAGCGAACTGGGCTATGCGGCATCTTAAAGCGTTCGGAATGGCGAGTAAAATGCACTATTTAACTTCTATCCTAGGGCAATCAGTGACCCGATTAGATCATTTTATATTTTGGTTAATATAAGAATTCAGTGAAATTCTATCACATTTGTTCAATTTACGTCGCTCCTATTTCAGATAGCGTATTGGGCAAAGCGGCATCTCAAAGCGTTTGAAATGCCGAATAAAATGCACTATTAAAGTTCTAGGCTCGGGCGAACAGAGATCCGATTACGTCATTTTACATTATGGTTAATAAAAGAATTCAGCGAAATTCTATCACATTTGTTCAACTTATATCGCTCCTATTTCAGATAGCGTATTAGGCTAAGCGGCATCTCAAAGCGCATGAAATGACGAGTAAAATGCACTATTAAAGTGCTAGGGTAGGGCAAACAGAGACCCGATTAGATCATTTTATATTATGGTTAATTTAAGGATTGAGCGAAATTCTATCACATTCGCTCAATTTACGTCGCTCCTATTTCAGATAGCGTATTGGGCAAAGCGGCATCTCAAAGCGCATGAAATGACGAGTAAAATGCACTATAAGACTTCTATGGTAGGGCGAACAGAGACCAGATTAGATCATTTTACATTCTGGTTAATAAAATAATTCAGCGAAATTCTATCACATTTGTTCAACTTTCGTCGCTCCTATTTCAGATAGCGTATTGAGCTAAGCGGCATCTTAAAGCGCGTGGAATGGCGAGTAAAATGCACTACTAATCTTCTATGATAGAGCAATCAGAGACCCGATTAGATCATTTTATATTTTTTTAATATAACATTTCAGGGAAATTCTATCACATTTGTTCAATTTACGTCGCTCCTATTTCAGATAGCGTATTGGGCTATGAGGTATCTGAAAGCGCATGAAATGACGAGTGAAATGCACTATTAAACTCCTAGGGTAGGGCGAACAGAGACCCGATTAGATCCTTTGATATCATGGTTAATTTAAGAATTCAGCGAAATTCTATCACATTTGTTCAATTTACGTCGCTCCTATTTCAGATAGCGTCTTGGGCTAAGCGGCATCTCAAAGCGTGTGGAATGGCGAGTAAAATGCACTATTAACCTTCTATGATACGGCAATCAGAGACCAGACTAGATCATTTTATACTTTGGTTAATATAAGAATTCAGCGAAATTCTATCACATTTGTTCAATTTACGTCGCTCCTATTTCAGATAGCGTATTGGGCTAGGCGGCATCTTAAAGCGCGTGGAATGGCGAGTGATATGCACCACTAAACTTCTATGATAGGGCAATCAGAGACCCGATTAGATCATTTTATATTTTGGTTAATGTAAGAATTCAGTGAAATTCTATCACATTTGTTCAATTTACGTCGCTCCTATTTCAGATAGCGTATTGGGCTAGGCGGCATCTCAAAGCGCATGAAATGACGAGTGAAATGCACTATTATACTTCTAGGGTAGGGCGAACAGAGACCCGAACAGATCATTTTACATTAAGGTGAATATAAGAATGCAGCGTAATTCTGTTACATTTGTTCAACTTACGTCGCTCCTATTTCAGATAGCTTATTGGGCTAAGCGGCATCTGAAGGCGCATGAAATGGCGAGTAAAATGCACTATTAAACTTCTATGATAGGGCAATCAGAGACCCGATTAGATCATTTTATATTTTGGTTAATATAAGAATTCAACGAAATTCTATCACATTTGTTCAATTTACGTCGCTTCTATTACAGATAGCTTATTGGGCTTAGCGGCATCTCAAAGCGCATGAAATGACGTGTGAAATGCACTATTAAACTTCTAGGGTAGGGCGAACAGAGACCCGATTAGATCATTTTACAGTAAGGTTAATATAAGTATTCAGCGAGATTCTATCACACTTGTTCAATTTACGTCGCTTCTATTTCAGACAGCGTACTGAGCTAGGCGGCATCTTAAAGCGCGTGGAATGGCGAGTAAAATGCACTATTAACCTTCTATGATAGGGCAATCACAGACCCGAGCAGATCATTTTACATTATGGTTAATAAAAGAATTCAGCGTAATTCTATCACATTTGTTCAACTTACGTCGCTCCTATTTCAGATAGCGTATTGGGCTAAGCGGCATCTCAAAGCGCATGAAATGGCGAGTGAAATGCACTATTAGACTTCTATGGTAGGGCGAACAGAGACCCGATTAGATCATTTTACATTAAGGTTAATATAAGAATTCAGGGAAATTCTATCACATTTGTTCAATTTACGTCGCTCCTATTCCAGACAGCGTATTGGGCTATGCGGCACCTTAAAGCACATGAAATGGCGAGTAAAATGCACTATTAAACTTCTATGATAGGGCAAACAGAGACCCGATTAGATCATTTTATAATACGGATAATATAAGAATTCAGCGTAATTCTATCACATTTGTTCAACTTACGTCGCTCCTATTTCAGGTAGCGTACTGGGCTAGGCGGCATCTTAAAGCGCGTGGAATGGCGAGTAAAATGCACTGCTAAACTTCTATGATAGGGCAATCAGAGACCCGATTAGATCATTTTATATTTTGGTTAATATAAGAATTCAGCGAAATTCTATGACAATTGTTCTATTTACGTCGCTCGTATTTCAGATAGCTTATTGTGCTTAGCGGCATCTCAAAGCGCATGAAATGACGAGTGAAATGCACTATTAAACTTCTAGGGTAGGGCAAACAGAGACCCGATTAGATCATTTTATATTTTGGTTAATATAAGAATTCAGCGAAATTCTATCAGATTTGTTCAATGTACGTCGCTCATATTTCAGATAGCGTATTGCACTAAGCGGCATCTCAAAGCGCATGAAATGTCGAGTAAAATGCACTATTAAACTTCTAGGGTTGGGCCAACAGAGACCCGATTAGATCATTTTATATTATGGTTAATTTAAGAATTCGGCGAAATTCTATCACATTTGTTCAATTTACGTCGCTCCTATTTCAGATAGCGTATTGGGCTAAGCGGCATCTCAAAGCGCATGAAATGGCGAGTAAAATGCAATACAAAACTTCTAGGATAAGGCAAACAGAGACCCGATTAGATCATTTTATATTACGGTTAATATAAGAATTCAGCGTAATTCTATCACATTTGTTCAACTTACATCGCTCCTATTTCAGATAGCGTATTGGGCTAAGCGGCATCACAAAGCGCATGAAATGGCGAACAAAATGCACTATTAAACTTCTAGGCTAGGGCGAACAGAGACCAGATTAGATCATTTTATACTTTGGTTAACATAAGGATTCTGCGAAATTTTATCACATTTGTTCAATTTACGTCGCTCCTATTTCAGATAGCTTATTGGGCTAAGCGGCATCTGAAGGCGCATGAAGTGACGAGTAAAATGCACTATTAAACTTCTAGGGTAGGGCAAACAGAGACCCGATTAGATCATTTTATATTATGGTTAATTTAAGATGTCAGCAAAATTCTATCACATTTGTTCAATTTACGTCGCTCCTGTTTCAGATAGCGTGCTGGGCCATGCGGCATCTTAAAGCGCGTGGAATGGCGAGTAAAATGCACTATTAAACGTCTATGATAGGGCAATCAGAGACCAGACTAGATCATTTTATACTTTGGTTAATATAAGAATTCAGCGAAATTCTATCACATTTGTTCAATTTACGTCGCTCCTATTTCAGATAGCGTATTGGGCTAGGCGGCATCTCAAAGCGCATGAAATGACGAGTGAAATGCACTATTATACTTCTAGGGTAGGGCGAACAGAGACCCGAACAGATCATTTTACATTAAGGTGAATATAAGAATGCAGCGTAATTCTGTTACATTTGTTCAACTTACGTCGCTCCTATTTCAGATAGCGTATTGGGTTAAGCGTCATCTCAAAGCGCATGAAATGACGAGTGAAATGCACTATTAACCTTCTAGGGTAGGGCGAACAGAGACCCGATTACATCATTTTACATTAAGGTTAATATAAGTATTCAGCGAGATTCTATCACACTTGTTCAATTTACGTCGCTTCTATTTCAGACAGCGTACTGGGCTAGGCGGCATCTTAAAGCGCGTGGAATGGCGAGTAAAATGCACTATTAACCTTCTATGATAGCGCAATCAGAGACCAGATTAGATCATTTTATACTTTGGTTAATATAAGAATTCAGCGAAATTCTATCACATTTGTTCAATTTACGTGGCTCCTATTTCAGATAGCGTATTGGGCTAAGCGGCATCTGAAGGCGCATGAAATGGCGAGTAAAATGCACTATTAAACTTCTATGATAGGGCAATCAGAGACCCGATTAGATCATTTTATATTTTGGTTAATATAAGAATTCAACGAAATTCTATCACATTTGTTCAATTTACGTCGCTTCTATTACAGATAGCTTATTGGGCTTAGCGGCATCTCAAAGCGCATGAAATGACGTGTGAAATGCACTATTAAACTTCTAGGGTAGGGCGAACAGAGACCCGATTAGATCATTTTACAGTAAGGTTAATATAAGTATTCAGCGAGATACTATCACACTTGTTCAATTTACGTCGCTTCTATTTCAGACAGCGTACTGAGCTAGGCGGCATCTTAAAGCGCGTGGAATGGCGAGTAAAATGCACTATTAACCTTCTATGATAGGGCAATCACAGACCCGAGCAGATCATTTTACATTATGGTTAATAAAAGAATTCAGCGTAATTCTATCACATTTGTTCAACTTACGTCGCTCCTATTTCACATAGCGTATTGGGTTAAGCGTCATCTCAAAGCGCATGAAATGACGAGTGAAATGCACTATTAGACTTCTATGGTAGGGCGAACAGAGACCCGATTGGATCATTTTACATTAAGGTTAATATAAGAATTCACGGGAATTCTATCACATTTGTTCAATTTACGTCGCTCCTATTCCAGATAGCGTAGTGGGCTAAGCGGCATCTCAAAGCGCATGAAATGGCGAGTAAAATGCGCTATTAAACTTCTAGGATAAGGCAAACAGAGACCCGATTAGATCATTTTATATTACGGTTAATATAAGAATGCAGCGTAATTCTATCACATTTGTTCAAGTTACGTCGCTCCTATTTCAGATAGCGTACTGGGCTAGGCGGCATCTTAAAGCGCGTGGAATGGCGAGTAAAATGCACTACTAATCTTCTATGATAGGGCAATCAGAGACCCGATTAGATCATTTTATATTTTGATTAATATAAGATTTCAGGGAAATTCTATCACATTTGTTCAATTTACGTCGCTTCTATTACAGATAGCTTATTGGGCTTAGCGGCATCTCAAAGCGCATGAAATGACGAGTGAAATGCACTATTAAACTTCTAGGCTAGGGCGAACAGAGACCCGATTAGATCATTTTACATTAAGGTGAATATAAGAATGCAGCGTAATTCTGTCACATTTGTTCAACTTACGTCGCTCCTATTTCACGTAGCGTATTGGGTTAAGCGTCATCTCAAAGCGCATGAAATGACGAGTGAAATGCACTATTAAACTTCTAGGGTAGGGCGAACAGAGACCCGATTAGATCATTTTACAGTAAGGTTAATATAAGTATTCAGCGAGATTCTATCACACTTGTTCAATTTACGTCGCTTCTATTTCAGACAGCGTACTGAGCTAGGCGTCATCTTAAAGCGCGTGGAATGGCGAGTAAAATGCACTATTAACCTTCTATGATAGGGCAATCAGAGACCAGATTAGATCATTATATACTTTGGTTAATATAAGAATTCAGCGAAATTCTATCACATTTGTTCAATTTACGTCGCTCCTATTTCAGATAGCGTATTGGGCTAAGCGGCATCTCAAAGCGCATGAAATGACGAGTGAAATGCACTATTATACTTCTAGGGTAGGGCAAACAGGGACCCGATTAGATCATTTTATATTATGGTTAATTTAAGAATTCAGCGAGATTCTATCACATTTGTTCAATTTACGGAGCTTCTATTACAGATAGCTTATTGGGCTTAGCGGCATCTCAAAGCGCATGAATTGACGAGTGAAATGCACTATTAAACTTCTAGGGTAGGGCAAACAGAGACCCGATTAGGACATTTTATATTATGGTTAATTTAAGAATTCAGCAAAATTCTATCACATTTGTTCAATTTACGTCGTTCCTATTTCAGATAGCGTCCTGTGCTAAGCGGCATCTAAAAGCGCATGAAATGGCGAGTATAATGCACTATTATACTTCTAGGATGAGGCAAACAGAGACCCGATTAGATCATTTTATATTATGGTTAATTTAACAATTCAGCAAAATTCTATCACATTTGTTCAATTTCCGTCGCTCCTATTTCAGATAGCGTACTGGGCTAGGCGGCATCTTAAAGCGGGTGGAATGGCGAGTCGAATGCACTATTAAAATTCTATGATAGGGCAATCAGAGACCCGATTAGATCATTTTATATTTTGGTTAATATAAGAATTCAGCGAAATTCTATCACATTTGTTCAATTTGCGTCGCTCCTATTACAAATAGCTTATAGGGCTCAGCGGCATCTCAAAGCGCATGAAATGACGAGTGAAATGCACCATTAGACTTCTATGGTAGGGCGAACAGAGACCCGATTAGATCATTTTATATTTTGGTTAATATAAGAATTCAGTGAAATTCTATCACATTTGTTGAATTTACGTCGCTCCTATTTCAAATAGCGTATTGGGCTCAGCGGCATCTCAAAGCGCATGAAATGGCGAGCAAAATGCACTATTAAACTTCTAGGGTAGGGCAAACAGAGACCCGATTAGATCATTTTATGTTATGGTTAATTTAAGAATTCAGCGAAATTCTATCACATTTGTTCAACTTACGTCGCTCCTATTTCAAATAGCGTATTGAGCTAAGCGGCATCTCAAAGCTTATGAAATGGCGAGCAAAATGCACTATTAAACTTCTAGGGTAGAGCAAACAGAGACCCGATTAGATCATTTTATATTTTGGTTAATATAAGAATTCAGTGAAATTCTATCGCATTTGTTCAATTTACGTCGCTCCTATTTCAGATAGCGTATTGGGCAAAGCGGCATCTCAAAGCGTTTGAAATGGCGAATAAAATGCACTATTAAAGTTCTAGGCTCGGGCGAACAGAGATCCGATTAGATCATTTTACATTATGGTTAATAAAAGAATTCAGCGAAATTCTATCACATTTGTTCAACTTATATCGCTCCAATTTCAGATAGCGTATTAGGCTAAGCGGCATCTCAAAGCGCATGAAATGACGAGTAAAATGCACTATTAAAGTTCTAGGGTAGGGCAAACAGAGACCCGATTAGATCATTTTATATTATGGTTAATTTAAAGATTGAGCGAAATTCTATCACATTTGTTCAACTTACGTCGCTCCTATTTCAGATAGCGTATTGGGCTAAGCGGCATCGCAAAGGGCATGAAATGGCGAGTGAAATGCACCATTAGACTTCTATGGTAGGGCGAACAGAGACCCGATTAGATCATTTTATATTTTGGTTAATATAAGAATTCACTGAAATTCTATCACATTTGTTCAATTTACGTCGCTCCTATTTCAAATAGCGTATTGGGCTCAGCGACATCTCAAAGCGCATGAAATGGCGAGCAAAATGCACTATTAAACATCTAGGGTAGGGCAAACAGAGACCCGATTAGATCATTTTATGTTATGGTTAATTTAAGAATTCAGCGAAATTCTATCACATTTGTTCAAGTTACGTCGCTCCTATTTCAAATAGCGTATTGAGCTAAGCGGCATCTCAAAGCGCATGAAATGGCGAGCAAAATGCACTATTAAACTTCCAGGGTAGAGCAAACAGAGACCCGATTAGATCATTTTGTACTATGGTTA
>CAKAJE020001111.1:0-42849 GCA_916610135.2 Macropis europaea | reverse complement strand
AATTCTATCACATTTGTTTAATTTACGTCGCTCCTATTTCAGATAGCGTGTTGGGATAAGCGGCATCTCAAAGCGCATGAAATGCCGAGTAAAATGCGCTATTAAACTTCTAGGGTAGGGCAATCAGAGACCAGAATAGATCATTTTATATTACGGTTAATATAAGAATTCAGCGTAATTCTATCACATTTGTTCAACTAACGTCGCTCCTATTTCAGATAGCGTACTGCGCTAGGCGGCATCTTAAAGCGCGTGGAACGGCGAGTAAAATGCACTACTAAACTTCTATGATAGGGCAATCAGAGTTCCGAATAGATCATTTTATATTTTGTTTACTATAACATTTCAGGGAAATTCTATCACATTTGTTCAATTTACGTCGCTCCTATTTCAGATAGCGTATTGGACTAAGCGGCATCTGAAAGCGCATGAAATGGCGAGTAAAATGCACTATTAATCTTCTATGATAGGGCAATCAGAGACCCGATTAGATCATTTTATATTTTGGTTAATATAAGAATTCAGCGTAATTCTATCACATTTGTTCAATTTACGTCGCTCCTATATCAGATAGCATATTGGGCTAAGCGGCATCTCAAAGCGCATGAAATGGCGAGTAAAATGCACTATTAAACTTCTATGATAGGGCAATCAGAGACCCGATTAGACCATTTTATATTACGGTTAATATAAGAATTCAGCGTTATTCTATCACATTTGTTCAACTTACGTCGCTCCTATTTCAGAAAGCGTACTCGGATAGGCGGCATCTTAAAGCGCGTGGAATGGCGAGTAAAATGCACTATTAAACTTCTCGGGTAATGCAAACAGAGACCCGCTTAGATCATTTTATATTACGGTTAATATAAGATTTCAGGGAACTTCTATCACATTTGTTCAATTTACGTCGCTCCTATTTCAGACAGCTTATTGGGCTAAGCGGCATCTCAAAGCGCATGAAATGACGAGTAAAATGCACTATTAAACTCCTAGGGTAGGGCAATCAGAGACCCGATTAGATCATTTTATATTATGGTTAATTTAAGAATTCAGCAAAATTCTATCACATTTGTTCAATTTACGTCGTTCCTATTTCAGATAGCATACTGGGCTAGGCGGCATCTTAAAGCGCGTGGAATGGCGAGTAAAATGCACTATTAATCTTCTATGATAGGGCAATCAGAGACCCGATTAGATCATTTTATATTTTGGTTAATATAAGAATTCAGCGTAATTCTATCACATTTGTTCAATTTACGTCGCTCCTATATCAGATAGCATATTGGGCTAAACGGCATCTCAAAGCGCATGAAATGGCGAGTAAAATGCACTATTAAACTTCTAGGGTAAGGCAAACAGAGACCCGATTAGATCATTTTATATTACGGTTAATATAAGAATTCAGCGAAATTCTATCACATTTGTTCAATTTACGTCGCTCCTATTTCAGATAGCGTATTGGGCTATGCGGCATCTCAAAGCGCATTAAATGACGAGAGAAATGCACTATTAAACTTCTTGGGTAGGGCGAACAGAGACCCGATTACATCATTTTATATTATGGTTAATTTAAGAATTCAGCAAAATTCTATCACATTTGTTCAATTTACGTCGCTCCTATTTCAGATAGCGTACTGGGCTAGGCGGCATCTTAAAGCGCGTGGAATGACGAGTAAAATGCACTATTAAACTTCTATGATAGGGCAATCAGAGACCCGATTAGATCATTTTATATTTTGGTTAACATAAGAATGCAGCGTAATTCTGTGACATTTGTTCAACTTACGTAGCTCCTATTTCAGATAGCGTACTGGGCTATGCGGCAACTTAAAGCGCCTGGAATGGCTAGTAAAATGCACTATTAATCTTCTATGATAGGGCAATCAGAGACCCGATTAGATCATTTTATATTTTGGTTAATATAAGAATTCAGCGTAATTCTATCACATTTGTTCAATTTACGTCGCTCCTATATCAGATAGCATATTGGGCTAAGCGGCATCTCAAAGCGCATGAAATGGCGAGTAAAATGCACTATTAAACTTCTATGATAGGGCAATCAGAGACCCGATTAGACCATTTTATATTACGGTTAATATAAGAATTCAGCGTTATTCTATCACATTTGTTCAACTTACGTCGCTCCTATTTCAGAAAGCGTACTCGGATAGGCGGCATCTTAAAGCGCGTGGAATGGCGAGTAAAATGCACTATTAAACTTCTCGGGTAATGCAAACAGAGACCCGCTTAGATCATTTTATATTACGGTTAATATAAGATTTCAGGGAACTTCTATCACATTTGTTCAATTTACGTCGCTCCTATTTCAGACAGCTTATTGGGCTAAGCGGCATCTCAAAGCGCATGAAATGACGAGTAAAATGCACTATTAAACTCCTAGGGTACGGCAATCAGAGACCCGATTAGATCATTTTATATTATGGTTAATTTAAGAATTCAGCAAAATTCTATCACATTTGTTCAATTTACGTCGTTCCTATTTCAGATAGCATACTGGGCTAGGCGGCATCTTAAAGCGCGTGGAATGGCGAGTAAAATGCACTATTAATCTTCTATGATAGGGCAATCAGAGACCCGATTAGATCATTTTATATTTTGGTTAATATAAGAATTCAGCGTAATTCTATCACATTTGTTCAATTTACGTCGCTCCTATATCAGATAGCATATTGGGCTAAACGGCATCTCAAAGCGCATGAAATGGCGAGTAAAATGCACTATTAAACTTCTAGGGTAAGGCAAACAGAGACCCGATTAGATCATTTTATATTACGGTTAATATAAGAATTCAGCGAAATTCTATCACATTTGTTCAATTTACGTCGCTCCTATTTCAGATAGCGTATTGGGCTATGCGGCATCTCAAAGCGCATTAAATGACGAGAGAAATGCACTATTAAACTTCTTGGGTAGGGCGAACAGAGACCCGATTACATCATTTTATATTATGGTTAATTTAAGAATTCAGCAAAATTCTATCACATTTGTTCAGTTTACGTCGCTCCTATTTCAGATAGCGTACTGGGCTAGGCGGCATCTTAAAGCGCGTGGAATGACGAGTAAAATGCACTATTAAACTTCTATGATAGGGCAATCAGAGACCCGATTAGATCATTTTATATTTTGGTTAATATAAGAATTCAGCGAAATTCTATCACATTTTTTCAATTTACATCGCTCCTATTTCAGATACCGACTTGTGCTAAGCGGCATCTCAAAGCGCAAGAAATGGCGAGTAAAATGCACTATTAAACTTCTAGGGTAGGGCAAACAGAGACCCGATTAGATCATTTTATATTACGGTTAATATAAGAATTCAGCGTAATTCTGTGACATTTGTTCAACTTACGTAGCTCCTATTTCAGATAGCGTACTGAGCTAGGCGGCAACTTAAAGCGCGTGGAATGGCGAGTAAAATGCACTATTAAACTTCTAGGGTAGGGCAATCAGAGACCCGATTAGATCATTTTATATTACGGTTAATATAAGAATTCAGCGAAATTCTATCACATTTGTTAGTTTACGTCGCTCCTATTTCAGATAGCGTATTGGGATAAGCGGCATCTCAAAGCGCATGAAATGCCGAGTAAAATGCGCTATTAAACTTCTAGGGTAGGGCAATCAGAGACCCGAATAGATCATTTTATATTACGGTTAATATAAGAATTCAGCGTAATTCTATCACATTTGTTCAAGTAACGTCGCTCCTATTTCAGATAGCGTACTGCGCTAGGCGGCATCTTAAAGCGCGTGGAACGGCGAGTAAAATGCACTACTAAACTTCTATGATAGGGCAATCAGAGTTCCGAATAGATCATTTTATATTTTGTTTACTATAACATTTCAGGGAAATTCTATCACATTTGTTCAATTTACGTCGCTCCTATTTCAGATAGCGTATTGGGCTAAGCGGCATCTCAAAGCGCATGAAATGGCGAGTAAAATGCACTATTAAACTTCTAGGGCATGGCGAACAGAGACCCGATTAGATCATTTTACATTAAGGTTAATATAAGTATTCAGGGAACTTCTATCACATTTGTTCAATTTACGTCGCTCCTATATCAGATAGCATATTGGGCTAAGCGGCATCTCAAAGCGCATGAAAAGGCGAGTAAAATGCACTATTAAACTTCTAGGGTAAGGCAAACAGAGACCCGATTAGATCATTTTATATTACGGTTAATATAAGAATTCAGCGAAATTCTATCACATTTGTTCAATTTACGTCGCTCCTATTTCAGATAGCGTATTGGGCTATGCGGCATCTCAAAGCGCATGAAGTGACGAGAGAAATGCACTATTAAACTTCTTGGGTAGGGCGAACAGAGACCCGATTACATCATTTTATATTATGGTTAATTTAAGAATTCAGCAAAATTCTATCACATTTGTTCAATTTACGTCGCTCCTATTTCAGATAGCGTACTGGGCTACGCGGTATCTTAAAGCGCGTGGAATGGCGAGTAAAATGCACTATTAAACTTCTAGGATAAGGCAAACGGAGACCCGATTAGACCATTTTATATTACGGTTAATATAAGAATTCAGCGTTATTCTATCACATTTGTTCAACTTACGTCGCTCCTATTTCAGAAAGCGTACTCGGATAGGCGGCATCTTAAAGCGCGTGGAATGGCGAGTAAAATGCACTACTAAACTTGTCGGGTAATGCAAACAGAGACCCGAATAGATCATTTTATATTACGGTTAATATAAGGATTCAGCGTAATTCTATCACATTTGTTCAACTAACGTCGCTCCTATTTCAGATAGCGTACTGGGCTAGGCGGTATCTTAAAGTGCGTGGAATGGCGAGTAAAATGCACTATTAAACTTCTATGATAGGGCAATCAGAGACCTGATTAGATCATTTTATATTATGGTTAATTTAAGAATTCAGCGAAATTCTATCACATTTGTTCAATTTACGTCGCTCCTATTTCAGATAGCGTATTGGGCTAAGCGGCATCTCAATGCGCATGAAATGGCCAGTAAAATGCACTATTAAACTTCTAGGATAAGGCAAACGGAGACCCGATTAGACCATTTCATATTACGGTTAATATAAGAATTCAGCGTGATTCTATCGCATTTGTTCAACTTACGTCGCTCCTATTTCAGATAGCGTACTGGGCTAGGCGGCATCTTAAAGCGCGTGGAATGGCGAGCAAAATGCACTCTTAATCTTCTATGATAGGGCAATCAGAGACCCGATTAGATCATTTTATATTACGGTTAATATAAGTATTCAGCGTAATTCTATCACATTTGTTCAACATACGTCGCTCCTATTTCAGATAGTGTACTGGGCTAGGCGGCATTTTAAAGCGCGTGGAAGGGCGAGTAAAATGCACTACTAAACTTCTATGATAGGGCAATCAGAGTCCCGTTTAGATCATTTTATATTATGGTTAATTTAAGAATTCAGCGAAATTCTATCACATTTGTTCAATTTACATCGCTCCTATTTCAGATAGCGTACTGGGCTAGGAGGCATCTTAGAGCGCGTGGAATGGCGAGCAAAATGCACTCTTAATCTTCTATGATAGGGCAATCAGAGACCCGATTAGATCATCTTATATTTTGGTTAATATAAGCATTCAGCGAAATTCTATCACATTTGTTCAATTTACGTCGTTCCTATTTCAGATAGCGTACTGGGCTAGGCGGCATCTTAAAGCGTGTGTAATGGCGAGTAAAATGCACTATTAAACTTCTATGATAGGGCAATCAGAGACCCGATTAGATCATTTTATATTTTGGTTAATATAAGAATTCAGCGAAATTCTATCACATTTGTTCAATTTACGTCGCTCCAATTTCAGATAGCTTATTGGGCTAAGCGGCATCGCAAAGCGCATGAATTGACGAGTGAAATGCACTATTAAACTTCTTGGGTAGGGCGAACAAAGACCCGATTAGATCATTTTACATTAAGGTTAATATAAGAATTCAGCGAAATACTATCACATTTGTTCAATTTACATCGCTCCTATTTCAGATAGCGACTTGTGCTAAGCGGCGTCTCAAAGCGCAGGAAATGGCGAGTAAAATGCACTATTAAACTTCTAGGGTAGGGTAAACAGAGACCCCATTAGATCATTTTATATTATGGTTAATTTAAGAATTCAGCGAAATTCTCTCACATTTGTTCAATTTACGTCGCTGATATTTCAGATAGCGTATTGGGCTAAGCGGCATCTCAAAGCGCAAGAAATGGCGAGTAAAATTCACTATTAAACTTCTAGGGTAGGGCAAACAGAGACCCGATTAGGTCATTTCATATTATGGTTAATTTAAGAATTCAGAAAAATTCTATCACATTTGTTCAATTTACGTCGCTCCTATTTCAGATAGCGTACCCGGATAGGCGGCATCTTAAAGCGCGAGGAATGGCGAGTAAAATGCACTATTAAACTTCTATGATAGGGCAATCAGAGACCCGAATAGATCACTTTATATTACGGTTAATATAAGAATTCAGCGAAATTCTATCACATTTGTTCAATTTACGTCGCTCCTATTTCAGATAGCGTATTGGGCTAAGCGGCATCTCAATGCGCATGAAATGGCCAGTAAAATGCACTATTAAACTTCTAGGATAAGGCAAACGGAGACCCGATTAGACCATTTCATATTACGGTTAATATAAGAATTCAGCGTGATTCTATCGCATTTGTTCAACTTACGTCGCTCCTATTTCAGATAGCGTACTGGGCTAGGCGGCATCTTAAAGCGCGTGGAATGGCGAGTAAAATGCACTATTAATCTTCTATGATAGGGCAATCAGAGACCCGATTAGATCATTTTATATTACGGTTAATATAAGTATTCAGCGTAATTCTATCACATTTGTTCAACATACGTCGCTCCTATTTCAGATAGTGTACTGGGCTAGGCGGCCTCTTAAAGCGCGTGGAAGGGCGAGTAAAATGCACTACTAAACTTCTATGATAGGGCAATCAGAGTCCCGTTTAGATCATTTTATATTATGGTTAATTTAAGAATTCAGCGAAATTCTATCACATTTGTTCAATTTACATCGCTCCTATTTCAGATAGCGTACTGGGCTAGGAGGCATCTTAAAGCGCGTGGAATGGCGAGCAAAATGCACTCTTAATCTTCTATGATAGGGCAATCAGAGACCCGATTAGATCATTTTATATTTTGGTTAATATAAGAATTCAGCGAAATTCTATCACATTTGTTCAATTTACGTCGCTCCTATTTCAGATAGCGTATTGGGCTAAGCGGCATCTCAAAGCGCAAGAAATGGCGAGTAAAATGCACTATTAAACTTCTAGGGTAGGGCAAACAGAGACCCCATTAGATCATTTTATATTATGGTTAATTTAAGAATTCAGCGAAATTCTATCACATTTGTTCAATTTACGTTGCTCCTATTTCAGATAGCGTACTGGGCGAGGCGGCATCTTAAAGCGCGTGCAATGACGAGTAAAATGCACTATTAAACTTCTATGATAGGGCAATCAGAGACCCGATTAGATCATCTTATATTTTGGTTAATATAAGCATTCAGCGAAATTCTATCACATTTGTTCAATTTACGTCGTTCCTATTTCAGATAGCGTACTGGGCTAGGCGGCATCTTAAAGCGTGTGTAATGGCGAGTAAAATGCACTATTAAACTTCTATGATAGGGCAATCAGAGACCCGATTAGATCATTTTATATTTTGGTTAATATAAGAATTCAGCGAAATTCTATCACATTTGTTCAATTTACGTCGCTCCAATTTCAGATAGCTTGTTGGGCTAAGCGGCATCGCAAAGCGCATGAATTGACGAGTGAAATGCACTATTAAACTTCTTGGGTAGGGCGAACAAAGACCCGATTAGATCATTTTACATTAAGGTTAATATAAGAATTCAGCGAAATACTATCACATTTGTTCAATTTACATCGCTCCTATTTCAGATAGCGACTTGTGCTAAGCGGCATCTCAAAGCGCAGGAAATGGCGAGTAAAATGCACTATTAAACTTCTAGGGTAGGGTAAACAGAGACCCCATTAGATCATTTTATATTATGGTTAATTTAAGAATTCAGCGAAATTCTCTCACATTTGTTCAATTTACGTCGCTGATATTTCAGATAGCGTATTGGGCTAAGCGGCATCTCAAAGCGCAAGAAATGGCGAGTAAAATTCACTATTAAACTTCTAGGGTAGGGCAAACAGAGACCCGATTAGGTCATTTCATATTATGGTTAATTTAAGAATTCAGAAGAATTCTATCACATTTGTTCAATTTACGTCGCTCCTATTTCAGATAGCGTACCCGGATAGGCGGCATCTTAAAGCGCGAGGAATGGCGAGTAAAATGCACTATTAAACTTCTATGATAGGGCAATCAGAGACCCGATTAGATCACTTTATGTTTTGGTTAATATAAGAATTCAGCGAAATTCTATCACATTTGTTCAATTTACATCGCTCCTATTTCAGATAGCGTATTGGGCTAAGCGGCATCTCAATGCGCATGAAATGGCCAGTAAAATGCACTATTAAACTTCTAGGATAAGGCAAACGGAGACCCGATTAGACCATTTCATATTACGGTTAATATAAGAATTCAGCGTGATTCTATCGCATTTGTTCAACTTACGTCGCTCCTATTTCAGATAGCGTACTGGGCTAGGCGGCATCTTAAAGCGCGTGGAATGGCGAGCAAAATGCACTCTTAATCTTCTATGATAGGGCAATCAAAGACCCGATTAGATCATTTTATATTACGGTTAATATAAGTATTCAGCGTAATTCTATCACATTTGTTCAACATACGTCGCTCCTATTTCAGATAGTGTACTGGGCTAGGCGGCATCTTAAAGCGCGTGGAAGGGCGAGTAAAATGCACTACTAAACTTCTATGATAGGGCAATCAGAGTCCCGTTTAGATCATTTTATATTATGGTTAATTTAAGAATTCAGCGAAATTCTATCACATTTGTTCAATTTACGTCGCTCCTATTTCAGATAGCGACTTGTGCTAAGCGGCATCTCAAAGCGCAAGAAATGGCGAGTAAAATGCACTATTAAACTTCTAGGGTAGGGCAAACAGAGACCACATTAGATCATTTTATATTATGGTTAATTTAAGAATTCAGCGAAAGTCTCTCACATTTGTTCAATTTACGTCGCTGATATTTCAGATAGCGTATTGGGCTAAGCGGCATCTCAAAGCGCAAGAAATGGTGAGTAAAATGCACTATTAAACTTCTAGGGTAGGGCAAACAGAGACCCGATTAGGTCATTTCATATTATGGTTAATTTAAGAATTCAGAAAAATTCTATCACATTTGTTCAATTTACGTCGCTCCTATTTCAGATAGCGTACTCGGATAGGCGGCATCTTAAAGCGCGAGGGATGGCGAGTAAAATGCACTATTAAACTACTATGATAGGGCAATCAGAGACCCGATTAGATCATTTTATATTATGGTTAATTTAAGAATTGCACAAAATTCTATCACATTTGTTCAATTTACGTCGTTCCTATTTCAGATAGCATACTGGGCTAGGCGGCAACTTAAGCGCGCGGAATGGCGAGTAAAATGCACTATTAAACTTCTATGATAGGGCAATCAGAGACCTGATTAGATCATTTTATATTATGGTTAATTTAAGAATTCAGCGAAATTCTATCACATTTGTTCAATTTACATCGCTCCTATTTCAGATAGCGTATTGGGCTAAGCGGCATCTCAATGCGCATGAAATGGCCAGTAAAATGCACTATTAAACTTCTAGGATAAGGCAAACGGAGACCCGATTAGACCATTTCATATTACGGTTAATATAAGAATTCAGCGTGATTCTATCGCATTTGTTCAACTTACGTCGCTCCTATTTCAGATAGCGTACTGGGCTAGGCGGCATCTTAAAGCGCGTGGAATGGCGAGCAAAATGCACTCTTAATCTTCTATGATAGGGCAATCAGAGACCCGATTAGATCATTTTATATTACGGTTAATATAAGTATTCAGCGTAATTCTATCACATTTGTTCAACATACGTCGCTCCTATTTCAGATAGTGTACTGGGCTAGGCGGCATTTTAAAGCGCGTGGAAGGGCGAGTAAAATGCACTACTAAACTTCTATGATAGGGCAATCAGAGTCCCGTTTAGATCATTTTATATTATGGTTAATTTAAGAATTCAGCGAAATTCTATCACATTTGTTCAATTTACATCGCTCCTATTTCAGATAGCGTACTGGGCTAGGAGGCATCTTAGAGCGCGTGGAATGGCGAGCAAAATGCACTCTTAATCTTCTATGATAGGGCAATCAGAGACCCGATTAGATCATTTTATATTTTGGTTAATATAAGAATTCAGCGAAATTCTATCACATTTGTTCAATTTACGTCGCTCCTATTTCAGATAGCGTATTGGGCTAAGCGGCATCTCAAAGCGCAAGAAATGGCGAGTAAAATGCACTATTAAACTTCTAGGGTAGGGCAAACAGAGACCCCATTAGATCATTTTATATTATGGTTAATTTAAGAATTCAGCGAAATTCTATCACATTTGTTCAATTTACGTTGCTCCTATTTCAGATAGCGTACTGGGCGAGGCGGCATCTTAAAGCGCGTGCAATGACGAGTAAAATGCACTATTAAACTTCTATGATAGGGCAATCAGAGACCCGATTAGATCATCTTATATTTTGGTTAATATAAGCATTCAGCGAAATTCTATCACATTTGTTCAATTTACGTCGTTCCTATTTCAGATAGCGTACTGGGCTAGGCGGCATCTTAAAGCGTGTGTAATGGCGAGTAAAATGCACTATTAAACTTCTATGATAGGGCAATCAGAGACCCGATTAGATCATTTTATATTTTGGTTAATATAAGAATTCAGCGAAATTCTATCACATTTGTTCAATTTACGTCGCTCCAATTTCAGATAGCTTATTGGGCTAAGCGGCATCGCAAAGCGCATAAATTGACGAGTGAAATGCACTATTAAACTTCTTGGGTAGGGCGAACAAAGACCCGATTAGATCATTTTACATTAAGGTTAATATAAGAATTCAGCGAAATTCTATCACATTTGTTCAATTTACATCGCTCCTATTTCAGATAGCGACTTGTGCTAAGCGGCATCTCAAAGCGCAGGAAATGGCGAGTAAGATGCACTATTAAACTTCTAGGGTAGGGTAAACAGAGACCCCATTAGATCATTTTATATTATGGTTAATTTAAGAATTCAGCGAAATTCTCTCACATTTGTTCAATTTATGTCGCTGATATTTCAGATAGCGTATTGGGCTAAGCGGCATCTCAAAGCGCAAGAAATGGCGAGTAAAATTCACTATTAAACTTCTAGGGTAGGGCAAACAGAGACCCGATTAGGTCATTTCATATTATGGTTAATTTAAGAATTCAGAAAAATTCTATCACATTTGTTCAATTTACGTCGCTCCTATTTCAGATAGCGTACCCGGATAGGCGGCATCTTAAAGCGCGAGGAATGGCGAGTAAAATGCACTATTAAACTTCTATGATAGGGCAATCAGAGACCCGATTAGATCACTTTATATTTTGGTTAATATAAGAATTCAGCGAAATTCTATCACATTTGTTCAATTTACATCGCTCCTATTTCAGATAGCGACTTGTGCTAAGCGGCATCTCAAAGCGCAAGAAATGGCGAGTAAAATGCACTATTAAACTTCTAGGGTAGGGCAAACAGAGACCACATTAGATCATTTTATATTATGGTTAATTTAAGAATTCAGCGAAATTCTCTCACATTTGTTCAATTTACGTCGCTGATATTTCAGATAGCGTATTGGGCTAAGCGGCATCTCAAAGCGCATGAAATGACGAATAAAATGCACTATTAAGCTTGTACGCTAGGGCGAACAGAGACCCGATTAGATCATTTAACATTATGGTAAATAAAAGAATTCAGCGAAATTCTATCACATTTGTTCAATTTACGTCGCTCCTATTTCAGATAGCGTATTGGGCTAAGCGGCATCTCAAAGCGCAAGATATGGCGAGTAAAATGCACTATTAAACTTCTAGGGTAGGGCAAACAGAGACCCCATTAGATCATTTTATATTATGGTTAATTTAAGAATTCAGCGAAATTCTATCACATTTGTTCAATTTACGTTGCTCCTATTTCAGAGAGCGTATTGGGCTAAGCGGCATCTCAAAGCGCAAGAAATGGCGAGTAAAATTCACTATTAAACTTCTATGGTAATGCAAACAGAGACCCGATTAGATCATTTTATATTACGGTTAATATAAGAATTCAGCGTAATTCTATCACATTTGTTCAACATACGTCGCTCCTATTTCAGATAGTGTACTGGGCTAGGCGGCATCTTAAAGCGCGTGGAAGGGCGAGCAAAATGCACTACTAAACTTATATGATAGGGCAATCAGAGTCCCGTTTAGATCATTTTATATTTTGTTTAATATAAGATTTCAGGGAAATTCTATCACATTTGTTCAATTTATGTCGCTCCTATTTCAGATAGCTATTGGGCTAAGCGGCATCTCAAAGCGCATGAAATGACGAGAAAAATGCACTATTAAACCTCTTGGGTAGGGCGAACAGAGACCCGATTACATCATTTTATATTATGGTTAATTTAAGAATTCAGCAAAATTCTATCACATTTGTTCAATTTACGTCGCTCCTATTTCAGATAGCGACTTGTGCTAAGCGGCATCTCAAAGCGCAAGAAATGGCGAGTAAAATGCACTATTAAACTTCTAGGGTAGGGCAAACAGAGACCACATTAGATCATTTTATATTATGGTTAATTTAAGAATTCAGCGAAAGTCTCTCACATTTGTTCAATTTACGTCGCTGATATTTCAGATAGCGTATTGGGCTAAGCGGCATCTCAAAGCGCAAGAAATGGTGAGTAAAATGCACTATTAAACTTCTAGGGTAGGGCAAACAGAGACCCGATTAGGTCATTTCATATTATGGTTAATTTAAGAATTCAGAAAAATTCTATCACATTTGTTCAATTTACGTCGCTCCTATTTCAGATAGCGTACTCGGATAGGCGGCATCTTAAAGCGCGAGGGATGGCGAGTAAAATGCACTATTAAACTACTATGATAGGGCAATCAGAGACCCGATTAGATCATTTTATATTATGGTTAATTTAAGAATTGCACAAAATTCTATCACATTTGTTCAATTTACGTCGTTCCTATTTCAGATAGCATACTGGGCTAGGCGGCAACTTAAGCGCGCGGAATGGCGAGTAAAATGCACTATTAAACTTCTATGATAGGGCAATCAGAGACCTGATTAGATCATTTTATATTATGGTTAATTTAAGAATTCAGCGAAATTCTATCACATTTGTTCAATTTACATCGCTCCTATTTCAGATAGCGTATTGGGCTAAGCGGCATCTCAATGCGCATGAAATGGCCAGTAAAATGCACTATTAAACTTCTAGGATAAGGCAAACGGAGACCCGATTAGACCATTTCATATTACGGTTAATATAAGAATTCAGCGTGATTCTATCGCATTTGTTCAACTTACGTCGCTCCTATTTCAGATAGCGTACTGGGCTAGGCGGCATCTTAAAGCGCGTGGAATGGCGAGCAAAATGCACTCTTAATCTTCTATGATAGGGCAATCAGAGACCCGATTAGATCATTTTATATTACGGTTAATATAAGTATTCAGCGTAATTCTATCACATTTGTTCAACATACGTCGCTCCTATTTCAGATAGTGTACTGGGCTAGGCGGCATTTTAAAGCGCGTGGAAGGGCGAGTAAAATGCACTACTAAACTTCTATGATAGGGCAATCAGAGTCCCGTTTAGATCATTTTATATTATGGTTAATTTAAGAATTCAGCGAAATTCTATCACATTTGTTCAATTTACATCGCTCCTATTTCAGATAGCGTACTGGGCTAGGAGGCATCTTAGAGCGCGTGGAATGGCGAGCAAAATGCACTCTTAATCTTCTATGATAGGGCAATCAGAGACCCGATTAGATCATCTTATATTTTGGTTAATATAAGCATTTAGCGAAATTCTATCACATTTGTTCAATTTACGTCGTTCCTATTTCAGATAGCGTACTGGGCTAGGCGGCATCTTAAAGCGTGTGTAATGGCGAGTAAAATGCACTATTAAACTTCTATGATAGGGCAATCAGAGACCCGATTAGATCATTTTATATTTTGGTTAATATAAGAATTCAGCGAAATTCTATCACATTTGTTCAATTTACGTCGCTCCAATTTCAGATAGCTTATTGGGCTAAGCGGCATCGCAAAGCGCATGAATTGACGAGTGAAATGCACTATTAAACTTCTTGGGTCGGGCGAACAAAGACCCGATTAGATCATTTTACATTAAGGTTAATATAAGAATTCAGCGAAATACTATCACATTTGTTCAATTTACATCGCTCCTATTTCAGATAGCGACTTGTGCTAAGCGGCGTCTCAAAGCGCAGGAAATGGCGAGTAAAATGCACTATTAAACTTCTAGGGTAGGGTAAACAGAGACCCCATTAGATCATTTTATATTATGGTTAATTTAAGAATTCAGCGAAATTCTCTCACATTTGTTCAATTTACGTCGCTGATATTTCAGATAGCGTATTGGGCTAAGCGGCATCTCAAAGCGCAAGAAATGGCGAGTAAAATTCACTATTAAACTTCTAGGGTAGGGCAAACAGAGACCCGATTAGGTCATTTCATATTATGGTTAATTTAAGAATTCAGAAAAATTCTATCACATTTGTTCAATTTACGTCGCTCCTATTTCAGATAGCGTACCCGGATAGGCGGCATCTTAAAGCGCGAGGAATGGCGAGTAAAATGCACTATTAAACTTCTATGATAGGGCAATCAGAGACCCGAATAGATCACTTTATATTATGGTTAATATAAGAATTCAGCGAAATTCTATCACATTTGTTCAATTTACATCGCTCCTATTTCAGATAGCGTATTGGGCTAAGCGGCATCTCAATGCGCATGAAATGGCCAGTAAAATGCACTATTAAACTTCTAGGATAAGGCAAACGGAGACCCGATTAGACCATTTCATATTACGGTTAATATAAGAATTCAGCGTGATTCTATCGCATTTGTTCAACTTACGTCGCTCCTATTTCAGATAGCGTACTGGGCTAGGCGGCATCTTAAAGCGCGTGGAATGGCGAGCAAAATGCACTATTAATCTTCTATGATAGGGCAAGCAGAGACCCGATTAGATCATTTTATATTACGGTTAATATAAGTATTCAGCGTAATTCTATCACATTTGTTCAACATACGTCGCTCCTATTTCAGATAGTGTACTGGGCTAGGCGGCCTCTTAAAGCGCGTGGAAGGGCGAGTAAAATGCACTACTAAACTTCTATGATAGGGCAATCAGAGTCCCGTTTAGATCATTTTATATTATGGTTAATTTAAGAATTCAGCGAAATTCTATCACATTTGTTCAATTTACATCGCTCCTATTTCAGATAGCGTACTGGGCTAGGAGGCATCTTAAAGCGCGTGGAATGGCGAGCAAAATGCACTCTTAATCTTCTATGATAGGGCAATCAGAGACCCGATTAGATCATTTTATATTTTGGTTAATATAAGAATTCAGCGAAATTCTATCACATTTGTTCAATTTACGTCGCTCCTATTTCAGATAGCGTATTGGGCTAAGCGGCATCGCAAAGCGCAAGAAATGGCGAGTAAAATGCACTATTAAACTTCTTGGGTAGGGCGAACAAAGACCCGATTAGATCATTTTACATTAAGGTTAATATAAGAATTCAGCGAAATACTATCACATTTGTTCAATTTACATCGCTCCTATTTCAGATAGCGACTTGTGCTAAGCGGCATCTCAAAGCGCAGGAAATGGCGAGTAAAATGCACTATTAAACTTCTAGGGTAGGGTAAACAGAGACCCCATTAGATCATTTTATATTATGGTTAATTTAAGAATTCAGCGAAATTCTCTCACATTTGTTCAATTTACGTCGCTGATATTTCAGATAGCGTATTGGGCTAAGCGGCATCTCAAAGCGCAAGAAATGGCGAGTAAAATTCACTATTAAACTTCTAGGGTAGGGCAAACAGAGACCCGATTAGGTCATTTCATATTATGGTTAATTTAAGAATTCAGAAAAATTCTATCACATTTGTTCAATTTACGTCGCTCCTATTTCAGATAGCGTACCCGGATAGGCGGCATCTTAAAGCGCGAGGAATGGCGAGTAAAATGCACTATTAAACTTCTATGATAGGGCAATCAGAGACCCGATTAGATCACTTTATATTTTGGTTAATATAAGAATTCAGCGAAATTCTATCACATTTGTTCAATTTACATCGCTCCTATTTCAGATAGCGTATTGGGCTAAGCGGCATCTCAATGCGCATGAAATGGCCAGTAAAATGCACTATTAAACTTCTAGGATAAGGCAAACGGAGACACGATTAGACCATTTCATATTACGGTTAATATAAGAATTCAGCGTGATTCTATCGCATTTGTTCAACTTACGTCGCTCCTATTTCAGATAGCGTACTGGGCTAGGCGGCATCTTAAAGCGCGTGGAATGGCGAGCAAAATGCACTCTTAATCTTCTATGATAGGGCAATCAAAGACCCGATTAGATCATTTTATATTACGGTTAATATAAGTATTCAGCGTAATTCTATCACATTTGTTCAACATACGTCGCTCCTATTTCAGATAGTGTACTGGGCTAGGCGGCATCTTAAAGCGCGTGGAAGGGCGAGTAAAATGCACTACTAAACTTCTATGATAGGGCAATCAGAGTCCCGTTTAGATCATTTTATATTATGGTTAATTTAAGAATTCAGCGAAATTCTATCACATTTGTTCAATTTACGTCGCTCCTATTTCAGATAGCGACTTGTGCTAAGCGGCATCTCAAAGCGCAAGAAATGGCGAGTAAAATGCACTATTAAACTTCTAGGGTAGGGCAAACAGAGACCACATTAGATCATTTTATATTATGGTTAATTTAAGAATTCAGCGAAAGTCTCTCACATTTGTTCAATTTACGTCGCTGATATTTCAGATAGCGTATTGGGCTAAGCGGCATCTCAAAGCGCAAGAAATGGTGAGTAAAATGCACTATTAAACTTCTAGGGTAGGGCAAACAGAGACCCGATTAGGTCATTTCATATTATGGTTAATTTAAGAATTCAGAAAAATTCTATCACATTTGTTCAATTTACGTCGCTCCTATTTCAGATAGCGTACTCGGATAGGCGGCATCTTAAAGCGCGAGGGATGGCGAGTAAAATGCACTATTAAACTACTATGATAGGGCAATCAGAGACCCGATTAGATCATTTTATATTATGGTTAATTTAAGAATTGCACAAAATTCTATCACATTTGTTCAATTTACGTCGTTCCTATTTCAGATAGCATACTGGGCTAGGCGGCAACTTAAGCGCGCGGAATGGCGAGTAAAATGCACTATTAAACTTCTATGATAGGGCAATCAGAGACCTGATTAGATCATTTTATATTATGGTTAATTTAAGAATTCAGCGAAATTCTATCACATTTGTTCAATTTACATCGCTCCTATTTCAGATAGCGTATTGGGCTAAGCGGCATCTCAATGCGCATGAAATGGCCAGTAAAATGCACTATTAAACTTCTAGGATAAGGCAAACGGAGACCCGATTAGACCATTTCATATTACGGTTAATATAAGAATTCAGCGTGATTCTATCGCATTTGTTCAACTTACGTCGCTCCTATTTCAGATAGCGTACTGGGCTAGGCGGCATCTTAAAGCGCGTGGAATGGCGAGCAAAATGCACTCTTAATCTTCTATGATAGGGCAATCAGAGACCCGATTAGATCATTTTATATTACGGTTAATATAAGTATTCAGCGTAATTCTATCACATTTGTTCAACATACGTCGCTCCTATTTCAGATAGTGTACTGGGCTAGGCGGCATTTTAAAGCGCGTGGAAGGGCGAGTAAAATGCACTACTAAACTTCTATGATAGGGCAATCAGAGTCCCGTTTAGATCATTTTATATTATGGTTAATTTAAGAATTCAGCGAAATTCTATCACATTTGTTCAATTTACATCGCTCCTATTTCAGATAGCGTACTGGGCTAGGAGGCATCTTAGAGCGCGTGGAATGGCGAGCAAAATGCACTCTTAATCTTCTATGATAGGGCAATCAGAGACCCGATTAGATCATCTTATATTTTGGTTAATATAAGCATTCAGCGAAATTCTATCACATTTGTTCAATTTACGTCGTTCCTATTTCAGATAGCGTACTGGGCTAGGCGGCATCTTAAAGCGTGTGTAATGGCGAGTAAAATGCACTATTAAACTTCTATGATAGGGCAATCAGAGACCCGATTAGATCATTTTATATTTTGGTTAATATAAGAATTCAGCGAAATTCTATCACATTTGTTCAATTTACGTCGCTCCAATTTCAGATAGCTTATTGGGCTAAGCGGCATCGCAAAGCGCATGAATTGACGAGTGAAATGCACTATTAAACTTCTTGGGTAGGGCGAACAAAGACCCGATTAGATCATTTTACATTAAGGTTAATATAAGAATTCAGCGAAATACTATCACATTTGTTCAATTTACATCGCTCCTATTTCAGATAGCGACTTGTGCTAAGCGGCGTCTCAAAGCGCAGGAAATGGCGAGTAAAATGCACTATTAAACTTCTAGGGTAGGGTAAACAGAGACCCCATTAGATCATTTTATATTATGGTTAATTTAAGAATTCAGCGAAATTCTCTCACATTTGTTCAATTTACGTCGCTGATATTTCAGATAGCGTATTGGGCTAAGCGGCATCTCAAAGCGCAAGAAATGGCGAGTAAAATTCACTATTAAACTTCTAGGGTAGGGCAAACAGAGACCCGATTAGGTCATTTCATATTATGGTTAATTTAAGAATTCAGAAAAATTCTATCACATTTGTTCAATTTACGTCGCTCCTATTTCAGATAGCGTACCCGGATAGGCGGCATCTTAAAGCGCGAGGAATGGCGAGTAAAATGCACTATTAAACTTCTATGATAGGGCAATCAGAGACCCGAATAGATCACTTTATATTTTGGTTAATATAAGAATTCAGCGAAATTCTATCACATTTGTTCAATTTACATCGCTCCTATTTCAGATAGCGTATTGGGCTAAGCGGCATCTCAATGCGCATGAAATGGCCAGTAAAATGCACTATTAAACTTCTAGGATAAGGCAAACGGAGACCCGATTAGACCATTTCATATTACGGTTAATATAAGAATTCAGCGTGATTCTATCGCATTTGTTCAACTTACGTCGCTCCTATTTCAGATAGCGTACTGGGCTAGGCGGCATCTTAAAGCGCGTGGAATGGCGAGCAAAATGCACTCTTAATCTTCTATGATAGGGCAATCAGAGACCCGATTAGATCATTTTATATTACGGTTAATATAAGTATTCAGCGTAATTCTATCACATTTGTTCAACATACGTCGCTCCTATTTCAGATAGTGTACTGGGCTAGGCGGCCTCTTAAAGCGCGTGGAAGGGCGAGTAAAATGCACTACTAAACTTCTATGATAGGGCAATCAGAGTCCCGATTAGATCATTTTATATTATGGTTAATTTAAGAATTCAGCGAAATTCTATCACATTTGTTCAATTTACGTCGCTCCTATTTCAGATAGCGTACTGGGCTAGGAGGCATCTTAAAGCGCGTGGAATGGCGAGCAAAATGCACTCTTAATCTTCTATGATAGGGCAATCAGAGACCCGATTAGATCATTTTATATTTTGGTTAATATAAGAATTCAGCGAAATTCTATCACATTTGTTCAATTTACGTCGCTCCTATTTCAGATAGCGTATTGGGCTAAGCGGCATCTCAAAGCGCAAGAAATGGCGAGTAAAATGCACTATTAAACTTCTAGGGTAGGGCAAACAGAGACCCCATTAGATCATTTTATATTATGGTTAATTTAAGAATTCAGCGAAATTCTATCACATTTGTTCAATTTACGTTGCTCCTATTTCAGATAGCGTACTGGGCGAGGCGGCATCTTAAAGCGCGTGCAATGACGAGTAAAATGCACTATTAAACTTCTATGATAGGGCAATCAGAGACCCGATTAGATCATCTTATATTTTGGTTAATATAAGCATTCAGCGAAATTCTATCACATTTGTTCAATTTACGTCGTTCCTATTTCAGATAGCGTACTGGGCTAGGCGGCATCTTAAAGCGTGTGTAATGGCGAGTAAAATGCACTATTAAACTTCTAGGATAGGGCAATCAGAGACCCGATTAGATCATTTTATATTTTGGTTAATATAAGAATTCAGCGAAATTCTATCACATTTGTTCAATTTACGTCGCTCCAATTTCAGATAGCTTATTGGGCTAAGCGGCATCGCAAAGCGCATAAATTGACGAGTGAAATGCACTATTAAACTTCTTGGGTAGGGCGAACAAAGACCCGATTAGATCATTTTACATTAAGGTTAATATAAGAATTCAGCGAAATTCTATCACATTTGTTCAATTTACATCGCTCCTATTTCAGATAGCGACTTGTGCTAAGCGGCATCTCAAAGCGCAGGAAATGGCGAGTAAGATGCACTATTAAACTTCTAGGGTAGGGTAAACAGAGACCCCATTAGATCATTTTATATTATGGTTAATTTAAGAATTCAGCGAAATTCTCTCACATTTGTTCAATTTATGTCGCTGATATTTCAGATAGCGTATTGGGCTAAGCGGCATCTCAAAGCGCAAGAAATGGCGAGTAAAATTCACTATTAAACTTCTAGGGTAGGGCAAACAGAGACCCGATTAGGTCATTTCATATTATGGTTAATTTAAGAATTCAGAAAAATTCTATCACATTTGTTCAATTTACGTCGCTCCTATTTCAGATAGCGTACCCGGATAGGCGGCATCTTAAAGCGCGAGGAATGGCGAGTAAAATGCACTATTAAACTTCTATGATAGGGCAATCAGAGACCCGATTAGATCACTTTATATTTTGGTTAATATAAGAATTCAGCGAAATTCTATCACATTTGTTCAATTTACATCGCTCCTATTTCAGATAGCGACTTGTGCTAAGCGGCATCTCAAAGCGCAAGAAATGGCGAGTAAAATGCACTATTAAACTTCTAGGGTAGGGCAAACAGAGACCACATTAGATCATTTTATATTATGGTTAATTTAAGAATTCAGCGAAATTCTCTCACATTTGTTCAATTTACGTCGCTGATATTTCAGATAGCGTATTGGGCTAAGCGGCATCTCAAAGCGCATGAAATGACGAATAAAATGCACTATTAAGCTTGTACGCTAGGGCGAACAGAGACCCGATTAGATCATTTAACATTATGGTAAATAAAAGAATTCAGCGAAATTCTATCACATTTGTTCAATTTACGTCGCTCCTATTTCAGATAGCGTATTGGGCTAAGCGGCATCTCAAAGCGCACGAAAGGGCGAGTAAAATGCACTATTAAACTTCTAGGGTGGGGCAAGCAGAGACCCGATCAGATCATTTTATATTACGGTTAATATAAGAATTCAGCGAAGTTCTATCACATTTGTTCAATTTACGTCGCTCCTATTTCAGATAGCTTATTGGGCTAAGCGGCAACTCAGAGCGCATGAAATGACGAGTGAAATGCACTGTTAAACTTCTAGGGTAGGGCGAACAAAGACCCGATTAGATCATTTTACATTAAGGTTAAAATAAGAATTCAGCGAAATTCTATCACTTTTGTTCAATTTACGTCGCTCCTATTTCAGATGGCGTATTGGGCTAAGCGGCATTTCAAAGCGCAAGAAATGGCGAGTAAAATGCACTATTAAACTTCTAGGATAAGGCAAACAGAGACCCGATTAGATCATTTTATATTACGGTTAATATAAGAATTCAGCGTAATTCTGTGACATTTGTGCAACTTACGTAGCTCCTATTTCAGATAGCGTGCTGGGCTAGGCGGCAACTTAAAGCGCGTGGAATGGCGAGTAAAATGCACTGTTAAACTTCTATGATAGGGCAATCAGAGACCCGATAATATCATTTTATATTTTGGTTAATATAAGAATTCAGCGAAATTCTATCACATTTGTTCAATTTACGTCGCTCCTATTTCAGATAGCTTATTGGGCTAAGCGGCATCGCAAAGCGCATGAATTGACGAGTAAAATGCACTATTAAACTTCTTGGGTAGGGCGAACAGAGACCCGATTATATCATTTTATATTATGGTTAATTTAAGAATTCAGCAAAATTCTATCACATTTGTTCAATTTACGTCGCTCCTATTTCAGATAGCGTACTGGGCAAGGCGGCATCTTAAAGCGCGTGGAATGACGAGTAAAATGCACTATTAAACTTCTATGATAGGGCAATCAGAGACCCGATTAGATCATTTTATATTTTGGTTAATATAAGAATTCAGCGAAATTCTATCACATTTGTTCAATTTACGTCGCTCCAATTTCAGATAGCTTATTGGGCTAAGCGGCATCGCAAAGCGCATGAATTGACGAGTGAAATGCACTATTAAACTTCTTGGGTAGAGCGAACAAAGACCCGATTAGATCATTTTACATTAAGGTTAATATAAGAATTCAGCGAAATTCTATCACATTTGTTCAATTTACATCGCTCCTATTTCAGATAGCGACTTGTGCTAAGCGGCATCTCAAAGCGCAGGAAATGGCGAGTAAAATGCACTATTAAACTTCTAGGGTAGGGTAAACAGAGACCCCATTAGATCATTTTATATTATGGTTAATTTAAGAATTCAGCGAAATTCTCTCACATTTGTTCAATTTATGTCGCTGATATTTCAGATAGCGTATTGGGCTAAGCGGCATCTCAAAGCGCAAGAAATGGCGAGTAAAATTCACTATTAAACTTCTAGGGTAGGGCAAACAGAGACCCGATTAGGTCATTTCATATTATGGTTAATTTAAGAATTCAGAAAAATTCTATCACATTTGTTCAATTTACGTCGCTCCTATTTCCGATAGCGTACCCGGATAGGCGGCATCTTAAAGCGCGAGGAATGGCGAGTAAAATGCACTATTAAACTTCTATGATAGGGCAATCAGAGACCCGATTAGATCACTTTATATTTTGGTTAATATAAGAATTCAGCGAAATTCTATCACATTTGTTCAATTTACATCGCTCCTATTTCAGATAGCGACTTGTGCTAAGCGGCATCTCAAAGCGCAAGAAATGGCGAGTAAAATGCACTATTAAACTTCTAGGGTAGGGCAAACAGAGACCACATTAGATCATTTTATATTATGGTTAATTTAAGAATTCAGCGAAATTCTCTCACATTTGTTCAATTTACGTCGCTGATATTTCAGATAGCGTATTGGGCTAAGCGGCATCTCAAAGCGCACGAAAGGGCGCGTAAAATGCACTATTAAACTTCTAGGGTGGGGCAAGCAGAGACCCGATCAGATCATTTTATATTACGGTTAATATAAGAATTCAGCGAAGTTCTATCACATTTGTTCAATTTACGTCGCTCCTATTTCAGATAGCTTATTGGGCTAAGCGGCAACTCAGAGCGCATGAAATGACGAGTGAAATGCACTGTTAAACTTCTAGGGTAGGGCGAACAAAGACCCGATTAGATCATTTTACATTAAGGTTAAAATAAGAATTCAGCGAAATTCTATCACTTTTGTTCAATTTACGTCGCTCCTATTTCAGATAGCGTATTGGGCTAAGCGGCATCTCAAAGCGCAAGAAATGGCGAGTAAAATGCACTATTAAACTTCTAGGATAAGGCAAACAGAGACCCGATTAGATCATTTTATATTACGGTTAATATAAGAATTCAGCGTAATTCTGTGACATTTGTTCAACTTACGTAGCTCCTATTTCAGATAGCGTGCTGGGCTAGGCGGCAACTTAAAGCGCGCGGAATGGCGAGTAAAATGCACTATTAAACTTCTGTGATAGGGCAATCAGAGACCCGATTAGATCATTTTATATTACGGTTAATATAAGAATTCAGCGAAGTTCTATCACATTTGTTCAATTTACGTCGCTCCTATTTCAGATAGCTTATTGGGCTAAGCGGCAACTCAGAGCGCATGAAATGACGAGTGAAATGCACTGTTAAACTTCTAGGGTAGGGCGAACAAAGACCCGATTAGATCATTTTACATTAAGGTTAAAATAAGAATTCAGCGAAATTCTATCACTTTTGTTCAATTTACGTCGCTCCTATTTCAGATGGCGTATTGGGCTAAGCGGCATTTCAAAGCGCAAGAAATGGCGAGTAAAATGCACTATTAAACATCTAGGATAAGGCAAACAGAGACCCGATTAGATCATTTTATATTACGGTTAATATAAGAATTCAGCGTAATTCTGTGACATTTGTTCAACTTACGTAGCTCCTATTTCAGATAGCGTGCTGGGCTAGGCGGCAACTTAAAGCGCGTGGAATGGCGAGTAAAATGCACTGTTAAACTTCTATGATAGGGCAATCAGAGACCCGATAATATCATTTTATATTTTGGTTAATATAAGAATTCAGCGAAATTCTATCACATTTGTTCAATTTACGTCGCTCCTATTTCAGATAGCTTATTGGGCTAAGCGGCATCTCAAAGCGCATGAAGTGGCGAGTAAAATGCACTATTAAACTTCAAGGGTTGGGCGAACAAAGACCCGATTAGATCATTTTACATTAAGGTTAATATAAGAATTCAGCGAAATTCTATCACATTTGTTCAATTTACATCGCTCCTATTTCAGATAGCGACTTGTGCTAAGCGGCATCTCAAAGCGCAAGAAATGGCGAGTAAAATGCACTATTAAACTTCTAGGGTAGGGCAAACAGAGACCCGATTAGATCATTTTATATTACGGTTAATATAAGAATTCAGCGTAATTCTGTGACATTTGTTCAACTTACGTAGCTCCTATTTCAGATAGCGTACTGAGCTAGGCGGCAACTTAAAGCGCGTGGAATGGTGAGTAAAATGCACTATTAAACTTCTAGGGCAGGGCAATCAGAGACCCGATTAGATCATTTTATATTACGGTTAACATAAGAATTCAGCGAAATTCTATCACATTTGTTCAATTTACGTCGCTCCTATTTCAGATAGCGTATTGGGCTAAGCGGCATCTCAAAGCGCATGGAATGGCGAGTGAAATGCACTATTAAACTTCTAGGGTAGGGCGAACAGACACCCGAATAGATCGTTTTATATTACGGTTAATATAAGAATTCAGCGTAATTCTATCACAATTGTTCAACTAACGTCTCTCCTATTTCAGATAGCGTACTGGGCTAGGCGGCATCTTAAAGCGCGTGGAAGGGCGAGTAAAATGCACTTCTAAACTTCTATGATAGGGCAATGAGAGTTCCGAATAGATCATTTTATATTTTGTTTACTATAACATTTCAGGGAAATTCTATCACATTTGTTCAATTTACGTCGCTCCTATTTCAGATAGCGTATTGGGCTAAACGGCATCTCAAAGCGCAAGAAATGGCGAGTAAAATGCACTATTAAGCTTCTAGGGTTGGGCACATAGAGACCCGATTAGATCATTTTATATTATGGTTAATTTAAGAATTCAGCGAAATCCTATCACATTTGTTCATTTTACGTCGCTCCTATTTCAGATAGCGTATTGGGCTAAGCGGCATCTCAAAGCGCAAGAAATGGCGAGTAAAATGCACTATTAAACTTCTAGGGTAGGGCAAACAGAGACCCCATTAGATCATTTTATATTTTGGTTAATATAAGAATTCAGCGAAATTCTATCACATTTTTTCAATTTACGTCGCTCCTATTTCAGATAGTGTACTGGGCTAGGCGGCATCTTAAAGCGCGTGGAAGGGCGAGTAAAATGCACTATTAAACTTCTTGGGTAGGGCGAACAGAGAGCCGATTACATCATTTTATATTACGGTTAATATAAGAATTCAGCGTAATTCTATCACATTTGTTCAACTTACGTCGCTCCTATTTCAGATAGCGTACTGGGCTAGGCGGCATCTTAAAACGCGAAGAATGGCGAGTAAAATGCACTACTAAACTTCTATGATACGGCAATCAGAGAGCCGATTAGATCAATTTATATTTTGGTTAATATAAGAATTCAGCGAAATTCTATCACAATTGTTCTATTTACGTCGCTCCTATTTCAGATAGCGTATTGGGCTAAGCGGCATCTCAAAGCGCATGAAATGGCGAGTGAAATGCACTATTAAACTTCTAGGGTAGGGCGAACAGAGACCCGATTAGATCATTTTATATTATGGTTAATTTAAGAATTCAGCAAAATTCTATCACATTTGTACAATTTACGTCGCTCCTATTTCAGATAGCGTACTGGGCTAGGCGGCATCTTAAAGCGCGTGGAGTGGAGAGTAAACTGCACTATTAATCTTCTATGATAGGGCAATCAGAGACCCGATTAGATCACTTTATATTTTGGTGAATATAAGAATTCAGCGAAATTCTATCACATTTGTTCAATTTACGTCGCTCCTATTTCAGATAGCATATTGGGCTAAGCGGCATCGCAAAGCGCATGAAATGACGAGTGAAATGCACTATTAAACTTCTAGGGTAGGGCGAACAGAGACCCGATTAGACCATTTTACATTAAGGTTAATATAAGAATTCAGCGAGATTCTCTTACATTTGTTCAATTTACGTCGCTGATATTTCAGATAGCGTATTGGGCTAAGCGGCATCTCAAAGCGCAAGAAATGGCAAGTAAAATGATCTATTAAACTTCTAGGGTAGGGCAAACAGAGACCCGATTAGATCATTTTATATTATGGTTAATTTAAGAATTCAGCGAAATTCTATCACATTTGTTCAATTTACGTCGCTCCCGTTGCAGATAGCGTATTGGGCTAAGCGGCATCTCAAAGCGCATGAAATGGCGAGTAAAATGCACTATTAAACTTCTAGGGTAAGGCAAACAGAGACCCGATTAGATCATTTTATATTACGGTTAATATAAGAATTCAGCGTAAATCTATCACATTTGTTCAACATACGTCGCTCCTATTTCAGATAGTGTACTGGGCCAGGCGGCATCTTAAAGCACGTGGAAGGGCGAGTAAAATGCACTACTAAACTTCTATGATAGGGCAATCAGAGTCCCGTTTAGATCATTTTATATTTTGTTTAATATAAGATTTCAGGGAAATTCTATCACATTTCTTCAATTTACGTCGCTGATATTTCAGATAGAGTATTGGGCTAAGCGGCATCTCAAAACGCATGAAATGGTGAGTAAAATGCACTCTTAAACTTCTATGATAGGGCAATCAGAGACCCGATTAGATCATTTTATATTTTGGTTAATATAAGAATTCAGCGAAATTCTATCACATTTGTTCAATTTACATCGCTCCTATTTCAGATAGCGTACTGGGCTAAGCGGCATCTCAAAGCGCATGAAATGACGAGTGAAATGCACTATTAATCTTCTTGGGTAGGGCGAACAGAGACCCGATTTGAACATTTTACATTAAGGTTAATATAAGAATTCAGCGTAATTCTATCACATTTGTTCAACTTACGTCGCTCCTATTTCAGATAGCGTACCGGGCTAGGCGCATCGCAAAGCGCATGAAATGGCGAGTAAAATGCACTACTAAACTTCTATGATAGGGCAATCAGAGACCCGATTAGATCATTTATTATTACGGTTAATATAAGAATTCAGCGTAATTATATCACATTTGTTCAACATACGTCGCTCCTATTTCAGATAGTGTACTGGGCTATGCGGCATCTTAAAGCGCGTGGAGTGGCGAGTAAACTGCACTATTAAACTTCTATGATAGGGCAATCAGAGACCCGATTAGATCATTTTATATTTTGGTGAATATAAGAATTCAGCGAAATTCTATCACATTTGTTCAATTTACGTCGCTCCTATTTCAGATAGCATATTGGGCTTAGCGGCATCGCAAAGCGCATGAAATGACGAGTGAAATGCACTATTAAAATTCTTGGGTAGGGCGAACAGAGAGCCGATTACATCATTTTATATTATGGTTAATTTAAGAATTCGGCAAAATTCTATCACATTCGTTCAATTTACGTCGCTCCTATTTCAGATAGCGTATTGGGCTAAGCGGCATCTCAAAGCGCATGAAATGGCGAGAAAATGCACTATTAAACTTCTAGGCTAGGGCGAACAGAGACCTGATTAGATCATTTTATATTATGGTTAATTCAAGAATTCTTCGAAAATCTATCACATTTGTTCAATTTACATCGCTCCTATTTCAGATAGCGTACTGGGCTAAGCGGCATCTCAAAGCGCATAAAATGACGAGTGAAATGCACTATTAATCTTCTTGGGTAGGGCGAACAGAGACCCGATTAGAACATTTTACATTAAGGTTAATATAAGAATTCAGCGTAATTCTATCACATTTGTTCAACTTACGCCGCTCCTATTTCAGATAGCGTACCGGGCTAGGCGGCATCTCAAAGCGCATGAAATGGCGAGTAAAATGCACTATTAATCTTCTAGGGTAGGGCAAACACAGACCCGATTAGATCAATTTATATTAAGGTTAATATAAGTATTCAGGGAAATTCTATCACATTTGTTCAATTTACGTCGTTCCTATTTCAGCTAGCGTACTGGGCTAGGCGGCATCTTAAAACGCGAAGAATGGCGAGTAAAATGCACTACTAAACTTCTATGATACGGCAATCAGAGAGCCGATTAGATCATTTTATATTTTGGTTAATATAGGAATTCAGCGAAATTCTATCACAATTGTTCTATTTACGTCGCTCCTATTGCAGATAGCGTATTGGGCTAAGCGGCATCTCAAAGCGCATGAAATGGAGAGTGAAATGCACTATTAAACTTCTAGGATAGGGCGAACAGAGACCCGATTAGATCATTTTACATTAAGGTTAATATAAGTATTCAAGGAAATTCTATCACGTTTGTTCAATTTACGTCGCTCCTATTTCAGATAGCGTATTGGGCTAAGCGGCATCTCAAAGCGCATGAAATGGCGAGTAAAATGCACTGTTAAACTTCTAGGGTAGGGCAAACAGAGACCCGATTAGATCATTTCATATTATGGTTTATTTATGAATTCAGAAAAATTCTATCACATTTGTCCAATTTACGTCGCTCCTATTTCAGATAGCTTATTCAGCTAAGCGGCATCTCAAAGCGCATGAAATGACGTGTGAAATGCACTAGTAATCTTCTAGGGTAGCGCGAACAGAGACCCGATTACATCATTTTACATTAAGGTTAATATAAGAATTCAGCGAGATTCTCTCACATTTGTTCAATTTACATCGCTCCTATTTCAGATAGCGACTTGTGCTAAGCGGCATCTCAAAGCGCAGGAAATGGCGAGTAAAATGCACTATTAAACTTCTAGGGTAGGGCAAACAGAGACCCCATTAGATCATTTTATATTTTGGTTAATTTAAGAATTCAGCGAAATTCTCTCACATTTGTTCAATTTACGTCGCTGATATTTCAGATAGCGTATTGGGCTAAGCGGCATCTTAAAGCGTGTGTAATGGCGAGTAAAATGCACTATTAAACTTCTAGGGTAGGGCAAACAGAGACCCGATAAGATCATTTTATATTATGGTTAATTTCAGAATTCAGCGAAATTCTCTCACATTTGTTCAATTTACGTGGCTGATATTTCAGATAGCGTATTGGGCTAAGCGGCATCTCAAAGCGCATGAAATGACGAGTGAAATGCACTATTAAACTTCTAGGGTAGGGCGAACAAAGACCCGATTAGATCATTTTACATTGAGGTTAATATAAGAATTCAGCGAAATTCTATCACATTTGTTCAATTTACGTCGCTCCTATTTCAGATAGCGTATTGGGCTATGCGGCATCTCAAAGCGCATGAAATGGCGAGTAAAATGCACTATTAAACTTCTAGGATAAGGCAAACAGAGACCCGATTAGATCATTTTATATTACGGTAAATATAAGAATTCAGCGTAATTCTGTCACATTTGTTCAACTTACGTAGCTCCTATTTCAGATAGCGTACTGGGCTAGGCGGCAACTTAAAGCGCGTGGAATGTCGAGTAAAATACACTATCAAACTTCTATGATAGGGCAATCAGAGACCCGATTAAATCATTTTATATTTTGGTTAATAAAAGAATTCAGCGTAATTCTATCACATTTGTTCAACTTACGTCGCTCCTATTTCAGATAGCGTATTGGGCTAAGCGGCATCTCAAAGCGCATGAAATGGCGTGTGAAATGCACTATTAGACTTCTATGGTAGGGCGAACAGAGACCCGATTGGATCATTTTACATTAAGGTTAATATAAGAATTCACGGAAATTCTATCACATTTGTTCAATTTACGTCGCTGATATTTCAGATAGCGTACTGGGCTAGGCGGCATCTTAAAGCGTGTGTAATGGCGAGTAAAATGCACTATTAAACTTCTATGATAGGGCAAACAGAGACCCGATTATATCATTTTATATTACCGTTAATATAAGAATTCAGCGAAATTCTATCACATTTGTTCAATTTACGTCGCTCCTATTTCAGATAGCGTACTGGGCTAGGCGGCATCTTAAAGCGCGTGGAATGACGAGTAAAATGCACTATTAAACTTCTATGATAGGGCAATCAGAGACCCGATTAGACCATTTTATATTACGGTTAATATAAGAATTCAGCGTTATTCTATCACATTTGTTCAACTTACGTCGCTCCAATTTCAGATAGCGTACTCGGATAGGCGGCATCTTAAAGCGCGTGGAAAGGCGAGTAAAATGCACTATTATACTTCGAGGGTAATGCAAACAGAGACCCGATTAGATCATTTTATATTACGGTTAATATAAGATTTCAGGGAAATTCTATCACATTTGTTCAATTTACGTCGCTCCTATTTCAGATATCTATTGGGCTAAGCGGCATCTCAAAGCGCATGAAATGGCCAGTGAAATGCACTATTAAACTTCTAGGATAAGGCAAACGGAGACCCGATTAGACCATTTCATATTACGGTTAATATAAGAATTCAGCGTTATTCTATCACATTTGTTCAACTTACGTCGCTCCTATTTCAGATAGCGTACTGGGCTAGGCGGCATCTTAAAGCGCGTGGAATGGCGAGCAAAATGCACTCTTAAACTTCTATGATAGGGCAATCAGAGACCCGTTTAGATCATTTTATATTTTGGTTAATATAAGAATTCAGCGAAATTCTATCACATTTGTTCAATTTACGTCGCTCCTATTTCAGATAGCGTATTGGGCTAAGCGGCATCTCAAAGCGCAAGAAATGGCGAGTAAAATGCACTATTAGACTTCTAGGGTGGGGCAAACAGAGACCCGATTAGATCATTTTACGTTATGGTTAATAAAAGAATTCAGCGAAATTCTATCACATTTGATCAATTTACATCGCTCCTATTTCAGATAGCGTATTGGGCTAAGCGGCATCTCAAAGGCTATGAAATGGCGTGTAAAATGCACGATTAAACTTCTAGGGTAGGGCAAACAGAGACCCGATTAGATCATTTTATATTTTGGTTAATATAAGAATTCAGGGAAATTCTATCACATTTGTTCAATTCGTGTCGCTGATATTTCAGATAGCGTATTGGGCTAAGCGGCATCTCAAAGCGCATGAAATGGCGAGTGAAATGCACTATTAGACTTCTATGGTAGGGCGAACAGAGACCCGATTGGATCATTTTACATTAAGGTTTATATAAGAATTCACGGAAATTCTATCACATTTGTTCAATTTACGTCGCTCCTATTTCAGATAGCGTATTGGGCTAAGCGGCCTCTCAAAGCGCATGAAATGGCGCGTAAAATGCGCTATTATACTTCTAGGATAAGGCAAACGGAGACCCGATTAGTTCATTTTATATTACGGTTAATATAAGAATTCAGCGTAATTCTATCACATTTGTTCATCTTACGTCGCTCCTATTTCAGATAGCCTACTGACCTATGCGGCATCTTAAAGCGCGTGGAAGGGCGAGTAAAATGCACTACTAAACTTCTATGATAGAGCAATCAGAGACCCGATTAGATCATTTTATATTTTGTTTAATATAAGATTTCAGGGAAATTCTATCACATTTGTTCAATTTACGTCGCTCCTATTTCAGATAGCGTATTGGGCTAAGCGGCATCTCAAAGCGCATGGAATGGCGAGTGAAATGCACTATTAGACTTCTATGGTAGGGCGAACAGAGACCCGATTGGATCATTTTATATTATGGTTAATATAAGAATTCAGCGAGATTCTATCACATTTCTTCAAATTACGTCGCTCCTATTTTAGATAGCGTACTGGGCTGGCCGGCATCTTAAACCGCGTGGAATGGCGAGTATAATGCACTATTAAGCTTCTATGATAGGGCATTCACAGACCCGATTAGAACATTTTATATTTTGTTTAATATAAGATTTCAGGGAAATTCTATCACATTTGTGCAATTTACGTCGCTCATATTTCAGATAGCGTATTGGGCTAAGCGGCATCTCAAAGCGCATGAAATGGCGAGTGAAATGCACTATTAGACTTCTATGGTAGGGCAAACAGAGACCCGATTAGATCATTTTATATTATGGTTAATTTAAGAATTCAGCAAAATTCTATCACATTTGTTCAACTTACGTCGCTCCTATATCAGATAGCGTATTCGGCTAAGCGGCATCTCAAAGCGCATGAAATGGCGAGTGAAATGCACCATTAGACTTCTATGGTAGGGCGAACAGAGACCAGATTAGATCATTTTACATTAAGGTTAATATAAGGATTCACGGAAATTCTATCACATTTGTTCAATTTACGTCGCTCCTATTTCAGATAGCGTATTGGGCTATGCGGCATCTCAAAGCGCATGAAATGGCGCGTAAAATGCGCTGTTAAACTTCTAGGATAAGGCAAACGGAGACCCGATTAGTTCATTTTATATTACGGTTAATATAAGAATTCAGCGTAATTCTATCACATTTCTTCAAATTACGTCGCTCCTATTTTAGATAGCGTACTGGGCTGGCCGGCATCTTAAACCGCGTGGAATGGAGAGTATAATGCACTATTAAGCTTCTATGATAGGGCATTCACAGACCCGATTAGATCATTTTATATTTTGTTTAATATATGATTTCAGGGAAATACTATCACATTTGTGCAATTTACGTCGCTCCTATTTCAGATAGCGTATTGGGCTAAGCGGCATCTCAAAGCGCAAGAAATGGCGAGTAAAATGCACTATTAAACTTCTAGGGTAGGGCAAACAGAGACCCCATTAGATCATTTTATATTTTGGTTAATATAAGAATTCAGCGAAATTCTATCACATTTTTTCAATTTACGTCGCTCCTATTTCAGATAGTGTACTGGGCTAGGCGGCATCTTAAAGCGCGTGGAAGGGCGAGTAAAATGCACTATTAAACTTCTTGGGTAGGGCGAACAGAGAGCCGATTACATCATTTTATATTACGGTTAATATAAGAATTCAGCGTAATTCTATCACATTTGTTCAACTTACGTCGCTCCTATTTCAGATAGCGTACTGGGCTAGGCGGCATCTTAAAACGCGAAGAATGGCGAGTAAAATGCACTACTAAACTTCTATGATACGGCAATCAGAGAGCCGATTAGATCAATTTATATTTTGGTTAATATAAGAATTCAGCGAAATTCTATCACAATTGTTCTATTTACGTCGCTCCTATTTCAGATAGCGTATTGGGCTAAGCGGCATCTCAAAGCGCATGAAATGGCGAGTGAAATGCACTATTAAACTTCTAGGGTAGGGCGAACAGAGACCCGATTAGATCATTTTATATTATGGTTAATTTAAGAATTCAGCAAAATTCTATCACATTTGTACAATTTACGTCGCTCCTATTTCAGATAGCGTACTGGGCTAGGCGGCATCTTAAAGCGCGTGGAGTGGAGAGTAAACTGCACTATTAATCTTCTATGATAGGGCAATCAGAGACCCGATTAGATCACTTTATATTTTGGTGAATATAAGAATTCAGCGAAATTCTATCACATTTGTTCAATTTACGTCGCTCCTATTTCAGATAGCATATTGGGCTAAGCGGCATCGCAAAGCGCATGAAATGACGAGTGAAATGCACTATTAAACTTCTAGGGTAGGGCGAACAGAGACCCGATTAGACCATTTTACATTAAGGTTAATATAAGAATTCAGCGAGATTCTCTTACATTTGTTCAATTTACGTCGCTGATATTTCAGATAGCGTATTGGGCTAAGCGGCATCTCAAAGCGCAAGAAATGGCAAGTAAAATGAACTATTAAACTTCTAGGGTAGGGCAAACAGAGACCCGATTAGATCATTTTATATTATGGTTAATTTAAGAATTCAGCGAAATTCTATCACATTTGTTCAATTTACGTCGCTCCCGTTGCAGATAGCGTATTGGGCTAAGCGGCATCTCAAAGCGCATGAAATGGCGAGTAAAATGCACTATTAAACTTCTAGGGTAGGGCAAACAGAGACCCGATTAGATCATTTTATATTACGGTTAATATAAGAATTCAGCGTAAATCTATCACATTTGTTCAACATACGTCGCTCCTATTTCAGATAGTGTACTGGGCCAGGCGGCATCTTAAAGCACGTGGAAGGGCGAGTAAAATGCACTACTAAACTTCTATGATAGGGCAATCAGAGTCCCGTTTAGATCATTTTATATTTTGTTTAATATAAGATTTCAGGGAAATTCTATCACATTTCTTCAATTTACGTCGCTGATATTTCAGATAGAGTATTGGGCTAAGCGGCATCTCAAAACGCATGAAATGGTGAGTAAAATGCACTCTTAAACTTCTATGATAGGGCAATCAGAGACCCGATTAGATCATTTTATATTTTGGTTAATATAAGAATTCAGCGAAATTCTATCACATTTGTTCAATTTACATCGCTCCTATTTCAGATAGCGTACTGGGCTAAGCGGCATCTCAAAGCGCATGAAATGACGAGTGAAATGCACTATTAATCTTCTTGGGTAGGGCGAACAGAGACCCGATTTGAACATTTTACATTAAGGTTAATATAAGAATTCAGCGTAATTCTATCACATTTGTTCAACTTACGTCGCTCCTATTTCAGATAGCGTACCGGGCTAGGCGCATCGCAAAGCGCATGAAATGGCGAGTAAAATGCACTACTAAACTTCTATGATAGGGCAATCAGAGACCCGATTAGATCATTTATTATTACGGTTAATATAAGAATTCAGCGTAATTATATCACATTTGTTCAACATACGTCGCTCCTATTTCAGATAGTGTACTGGGCTATGCGGCATCTTAAAGCGCGTGGAGTGGCGAGTAAACTGCACTATTAAACTTCTATGATAGGGCAATCAGAGACCCGATTAGATCATTTTATATTTTGGTGAATATAAGAATTCAGCGAAATTCTATCACATTTGTTCAATTTACGTCGCTCCTATTTCAGATAGCATATTGGGCTTAGCGGCATCGCAAAGCGCATGAAATGACGAGTGAAATGCACTATTAAAATTCTTGGGTAGGGCGAACAGAGAGCCGATTACATCATTTTATATTATGGTTAATTTAAGAATTCGGCAAAATTCTATCACATTCGTTCAATTTACGTCGCTCCTATTTCAGATAGCGTATTGGGCTAAGCGGCATCTCAAAGCGCATGAAATGGCGAGAAAATGCACTATTAAACTTCTAGGCTAGGGCGAACAGAGACCTGATTAGATCATTTTATATTATGGTTAATTCAAGAATTCTTCGAAAATCTATCACATTTGTTCAATTTACATCGCTCCTATTTCAGATAGCGTACTGGGCTAAGCGGCATCTCAAAGCGCATAAAATGACGAGTGAAATGCACTATTAATCTTCTTGGGTAGGGCGAACAGAGACCCGATTAGAACATTTTACATTAAGGTTAATATAAGAATTCAGCGTAATTCTATCACATTTGTTCAACTTACGCCGCTCCTATTTCAGATAGCGTACCGGGCTAGGCGGCATCTCAAAGCGCATGAAATGGCGAGTAAAATGCACTATTAATCTTCTAGGGTAGGGCAAACACAGACCCGATTAGATCAATTTATATTAAGGTTAATATAAGTATTCAGGGAAATTCTATCACATTTGTTCAATTTACGTCGTTCCTATTTCAGCTAGCGTACTGGGCTAGGCGGCATCTTAAAACGCGAAGAATGGCGAGTAAAATGCACTACTAAACTTCTATGATACGGCAATCAGAGAGCCGATTAGATCATTTTATATTTTGGTTAATATAGGAATTCAGCGAAATTCTATCACAATTGTTCTATTTACGTCGCTCCTATTGCAGATAGCGTATTGGGCTAAGCGGCATCTCAAAGCGCATGAAATGGAGAGTGAAATGCACTATTAAACTTCTAGGATAGGGCGAACAGAGACCCGATTAGATCATTTTACATTAAGGTTAATATAAGTATTCAAGGAAATTCTATCACGTTTGTTCAATTTACGTCGCTCCTATTTCAGATAGCGTATTGGGCTAAGCGGCATCTCAAAGCGCATGAAATGGCGAGTAAAATGCACTGTTAAACTTCTAGGGTAGGGCAAACAGAGACCCGATTAGATCATTTCATATTATGGTTTATTTATGAATTCAGAAAAATTCTATCACATTTGTCCAATTTACGTCGCTCCTATTTCAGATAGCTTATTCAGCTAAGCGGCATCTCAAAGCGCATGAAATGACGTGTGAAATGCACTAGTAATCTTCTAGGGTAGCGCGAACAGAGACCCGATTACATCATTTTACCATTAAGGTTAATATAAGAATTCAGCGAGATTCTCTCACATTTGTTCAATTTACATCGCTCCTATTTCAGATAGCGACTTGTGCTAAGCGGCATCTCAAAGCGCAGGAAATGGCGAGTAAAATGCACTATTAAACTTCTAGGGTAGGGCAAACAGAGACCCCATTAGATCATTTTATATTTTGGTTAATTTAAGAATTCAGCGAAATTCTCTCACATTTGTTCAATTTACGTCGCTGATATTTCAGATAGCGTATTGGGCTAAGCGGCATCTTAAAGCGTGTGTAATGGCGAGTAAAATGCACTATTAAACTTCTAGGGTAGGGCAAACAGAGACCCGATAAGATCATTTTATATTATGGTTAATTTCAGAATTCAGCGAAATTCTCTCACATTTGTTCAATTTACGTGGCTGATATTTCAGATAGCGTATTGGGCTAAGCGGCATCTCAAAGCGCATGAAATGACGAGTGAAATGCACTATTAAACTTCTAGGGTAGGGCGAACAAAGACCCGATTAGATCATTTTACATTGAGGTTAATATAAGAATTCAGCGAAATTCTATCACATTTGTTCAATTTACGTCGCTCCTATTTCAGATAGCGTATTGGGCTATGCGGCATCTCAAAGCGCATGAAATGGCGAGTAAAATGCACTATTAAACTTCTAGGATAAGGCAAACAGAGACCCGATTAGATCATTTTATATTACGGTAAATATAAGAATTCAGCGTAATTCTGTCACATTTGTTCAACTTACGTAGCTCCTATTTCAGATAGCGTACTGGGCTAGGCGGCAACTTAAAGCGCGTGGAATGTCGAGTAAAATACACTATCAAACTTCTATGATAGGGCAATCAGAGACCCGATTAAATCATTTTATATTTTGGTTAATAAAAGAATTCAGCGTAATTCTATCACATTTGTTCAACTTACGTCGCTCCTATTTCAGATAGCGTATTGGGCTAAGCGGCATCTCAAAGCGCATGAAATGGCGTGTGAAATGCACTATTAGACTTCTATGGTAGGGCGAACAGAGACCCGATTGGATCATTTTACATTAAGGTTAATATAAGAATTCACGGAAATTCTATCACATTTGTTCAATTTACGTCGCTGATGTTTCAGATAGCGTACTGGGCTAGGCGGCATCTTAAGCGTGTGTAATGGCGAGTAAAATGCACTATTAAACTTCTATGATAGGGCAAACAGAGACCCGATTATATCCATTTTATATTACCGTTAATATAAGAATTCAGCGTAATTCTATCACATTTGTTCAATTTACGTCGCTCCTATTTCAGATAGCGTACTGGGCTAGGCGGCATCTTAAAGCGCGTGGAATGACGAGTAAAATTGCACTATTAAACTTCTATGATAGGGCAATCAGAGACCCGATTAGACCATTTTATATTACGGTTAATATAAGAATTCAGCGTTTATTCTATCACATTTGTTCAACTTACGTCGCTCCTATTTCAGATAGCGTACTCGGATAGGCGGCATCTTAAAGCGCGTGGAAGGCGAGTAAAATGCACTATTATACTTCGAGGTAATGCAAACAGAGACCCGATTAGATCATTTTATATTACGGTTAATATAAGATTTCAGGGAAATTCTATCACATTTGTTCAATTTACGTCGCTCCTATTTCAGATATCTATTGGGCTAAGCGGCATCTCAAAGCGCATGAAATGGCCAGTGAAATGCACTATTAAACTTCTAGGATAAGGCAAACGGAGACCCGATTAGACCTTTCATATTACGGTTAATATAAGAATTCAGCGTTATTCTATCACATTTGTTCAACTTACGTCGCTCCTATTTCAGATAGCGTACTGGGCTAGGCGGCATCTTAAAGCGCGTGGAATGGCGAGCAAAATGCACTCTTAAACTTCTATGATAGGGCAATCAGAGACCCGTTTAGATCATTTTATATTTTGGTTAATATAAGAATTCAGCGAAATTCTATCACATTTGTTCAATTTACGTCGCTCCTATTTCAGATAGCGTATTGGGCTAAGCGGCATCTCAAAGCGCAAGAAATGGCGAGTAAAATGCACTATTAGACTTCTAGGGTGGGGCAAACAGAGACCCGATTAGATCATTTTACGTTATGGTTAATAAAGAATTCAGCGAAATTCTATCACATTTGATCAATTTACATCGCTCCTAGTTCAGATAGCGTATTGGGCCTAAGCGGCATCTCAAAGGCTATGAAATGGCGTGTAAAATGCACGATTAAACTTCTAGGGTAGGGCAAACAGAGACCCGATTAGATCATTTTATATTTTGGTTAATATAAGAATTCAGGGAAATTCTATCACATTTGTTCAATTCGTGTCGCTGATATTTCAGATAGCGTATTGGCTAAGCGGCATCTCAAAGCGCATGAAATGGCGAGTGAAATGCACTATTAGACTTCTATGGTAGGGCGAACAGAGACCCGATTGGATCATTTTACATTAAGGTTTATATAAGAATTCACGGAAATTCTATCACATTTGTTCAATTTACGTCGCTCCTATTTCAGATAGCGTATTGGGCTAAGCGGCCTCTCAAAGCGCATGAAATGGCGCGTAAAATGCGCTATTATACTCTAGGATAAGGCAAACGGAGACCCGATTAGTTCATTTTATATTACGGTTAATATAAGAATTCAGCGTAATTCTATCACATTTGTTCATCTTACGTCGCTCCTATTTCAGATAGCCTACTGACCTATGCGGCATCTTAAAGCGCGTGGAAGGGCGAGTAAAATGCACTACTAAACTTCTATGATAGAGCAATCAGAGACCCGATACATCATTTTATATTTTGTTTAATAAGATTTCAGGGAAATTCTATCACATTTGTTCAATTTACGTCGCTCCTATTTCAGATAGCGTATTGGGCCTAAGCGGCATCTCAAAGCGCATGGAATGGCGAGTGAAAATGCACTATTAGACTTCTATGGTAGGGCGAACAGAGGACCGGATTGGATCATTTTATATTATGGTTAATATAAGAATTCAGCGAGATTCTATCACATTTCTTCAAATTACGTCGCTCCTATTTTAGATAGCGTACTGGGCTGGCCGGCATCTTAAACCGCGTGGAATGGCGAGTATAATGGCACTATTAAGCTTCTATGATAGGGCATTCACAGACCCGATTAGAACATTTTATATTTTGTTTAATATAAGATTTCGGGGAAATTCTATCACATTTGTGCAATTTACGTCGCTCATATTTCAGATAGCGTATTGGGCTAAGCGGCATCTCAAAGCGCATGAAATGGCGAGTGAAATGCACTATTAGACTTCTATGGTAGGGCAAACAGAGACCCGATTAGATCATTTTATATTATGGTTAATTAAGAATTCAGCAAAATTCTATCACATTTGTTCAACTTACGTCGCTCCTATATCAGATAGCGTATTCGGCTAAGCGGCATCTCAAAGCGCATGAAATGGCGAGTGAAATGCACCATTAGACTTCTATGGTAGGGCGAACAGAGACCAGATTAGATCATTTTACATTAAGGTTAATATAAGGATTCACGGAAATTCTATCACATTTGTCAATTTACGTCGCTCCTATTTCAGATAGCGTATTGGGCTATGCGGCATCTCAAAGCGCATGAAATGGCGCGTAAAATGCGCTGTTTAAACTTCTAGGATAAGGCAAACGGAGACCCGATTAGTTCATTTTATATTACGGTTAATATAAGAATTCAGCGTAATTCTATCACATTTCTTCAAATTACGTCGCTCCTATTTTAGATAGCGTACTGGGCTGGCCGGCATCTTAAACCGCGTGGAATGGAGAGTATAATGCACTATTAAGCTTCTATGATAGGGCATTCACAGACCCGATTAGATCATTTTATATTTTGTTTAATATATGATTTCAGGGAAATACTATCACATTTGTGCAATTTACGTCGCTCATATTTCAGATAGCGTATTGGGCTAAGCGGCATCTCAAAGCGCATGAAATGGCGAGTAGAAAGCACTATTAAACTTCTAGGTTAGTGCAACAGAGACCCGATTAGTTCATTTTATATTACGGTTAATATAATAATTCAGCGTAATTCTATCGCATTTGTTCAATTTACGTCGCTCCTATTTCAGATAGCGTATTGGCTATGCGGCATCTCAAAGCCCATGAAATGGCGAGTAAAATGCACTATTAAACTTCTAGGGTAGGACAAACAGAGACCCGATTAGATCATTTTTATATTATGGTTAATTTAAGAATTCAGCGAAATTCTATCACATTTGTTCAATTTACGTCGCTCCTATTTCAGATAGCGCATTGGGCTAAGCGGCCTCTCAAAGCGCATGAAATGGCGCGTAAAATGCGCTATTAAACTTCTAGGATAAGGCAAACCGAGACCCGATTAGTTCATTTTATATTACGGTTAATATAAGAATTCAGCGTAATTCTATCTTATTTGTTCATCTTACGTCGCTCCTATTTCAGATAGCCTACTGACCTAGGCGGCATCTTAAAGCGCATGGAAGGGCGAGTAAAATGCACTACTAAACTTCTATGATACAGCAATCAGAGACCAGATTAGATCATTTTATATTTTGTTTAATATATGATTTCAGGGAAATTCTATCACATTTGTTCAATTTACGTCGCTCCTATTTCCGATAGCGTATTGGGCTAAGCGGCATCACAAAGCGCATGAAATGGCGAACAAAATGCACTATTAAACTTCTAGGCTATGGCGAACACAGATCAGATTAGATCATTTTATATTTCGGTTAACATAAGAATTCTGCGAAATTCTATCACATTTGTTCAATTTACGTCGCTCCTATTTCAGATAGCTTATTGGGCTTAGCGGCATCTCAAAGCGCATGAAGTGACGCGTGAAATGCACTGTTAAACTTCTAGGGTAGGGCAAGCAGAGACCCGATTAGATCATTTTATATTATGGTTTATTTAAGAATTCAGAAAAATTGTATCACATTTGTTCAATTTACGTCGCTCCTATTTCAGATAGCGTATTGGGCTAAGCGGCATCTCAAAGCGCATGAAATGACGAGAGAAATGCCCTATTAAACTTCTTGGGTAGGGCGAACAGAGAGCCGATTACATCATTTTATATTATTGTTAATTTAAGAATTCATCAAAATTCTATCACATTTGTTCAATTTACGTCGTTCCTATTTCAGATAGCATACTGGTCTGGGTGGCATCTTAAAGCGCGTGGAATGGCGAGTAAAGCGCACTATTAAACTTCTAGGGTAGGGCGAACAAAGACCCGATTAGATCATTTTACATTAAGGTTAATATAAGAACTCAGGGAAATTCTATCACATTTGTTCAACTTACGTCGCTCATATTTCAGATAGTGTACTGGGCTAGGCGGCATCTTAAAGTGGATGGAAGCGCGAGTAAAATGCACTACTAAACTTCTATGATAGAGCAATCAGAGTCCCGGTTAGATCATTTTATATTTTGTTTAATATAAGATTTCAGGGAAATTCTATCACATTTGTTCAATTTACGTCGCTCCTATTTCAGATAGCGTATTGGGCTAAGCGGCATCTCAAAGCGCATGAAATGACGAGAGAAATGCACTATTAAACTTCTTGGGTAGGGCGAACAGAGACCCGATTACATCATTTTATGTTATGGTTAATTTAAGAATTCGGCAAAATTCTATCACATTTGTACAACTTACGTCGCTCCTATTTCAGATAGCGTACTGGGCTAGGCGGCACCTTAAAGCGCGTGGAATGGCGAGTAAAATGCACTATTAAACTTCTATGATAGGGCAATCAGAGACCCGATTAGATCATTTTATATTTTGGTAAATATAAGAATTCAGCGAAATTCTATCACGTTTGTTCAATTTACGTCGCTCCTATTTCAGATAGCTTATTGGGCTAAGCGGCATCACAAAGCGCATGAAATGACGAGTGAAAT
>CAKAJE020001110.1:0-30010 GCA_916610135.2 Macropis europaea | reverse complement strand
AGAATTTTGCTGAATCCTTAAATTAACCATAACATAAAATGATCTAATCGGGTCTCTGTTTGCCCTACCCTAGAAGTTTAATAGTGCATTTTACTCGCCATTTCATGCGCTTTGAGATGCCGCTTTGCCCAATAAGCTATCTGAAATAGGAGCGACGTAAATTGAACAAATGTGATAGAATTTCCCTGAAATCTTATATTAAACAAAATGTAAAATGATCTAATCGGGTCTCTGTTCGCCCTAGCCTAGAAGTTTAATCGTGCATTTTACTCGCCATTTCATGCGCTTTGAGATGTCGCTTAGCCCAATACGCTATCTGAAATAGGAACGACGTAAATTGAACAAATGTGATAGAATTTCCCTGAATTCTTATATTAAACTTAATGTAAAATGATCTAATCGGTTCTCTGTTCGCCCTACCCTAGAAGTCTAATAGTGCATTTCACTCGTCATTTCATGCGCTTTGAGATGCCGCTTAGCCCAATACGCTATCTGAAATAGGAGCAACGTAAATTGAAAAATGTGATAGAATTTCCCTGAATTCTTATATTAACCAAAATATAAATTGATCTTATCGGGTCTCTGATTGCCCTATCATAGAAGTATAATAGTGCATTTTACTCGCCATTCCACGCGCTTTAAGATGCCGCCTAGCCCAGTGCGCTATCTGAAATAGGAGCGACGTAAATTGGACGAATGTGATAAAATTTTGCTGACGTTTTAAATTAACCATAATATAAAATGATCTAATCGGGTCTCTGTTCGCCCTACCATAGAAGTCTAATAGTGCATTTCACTCGACATTTCATGTGCTTTGAGATGCAGCTTAGCCCAATACGCTATCTGAAATAGGAGCGACGTAAATTGAACAAATGTGATAGAATTTCCCTGAAATCTTATATTAAACAAAATATAAAATGATCTAATCGTGTCTCTGTTTGCCTTATCCTAGAAGTTTAGTATTGCATTTCACTCGTCATTTCATGCGCTTTGAGATGCCGCTTAGCCCAATACGCTATCTGAAATAGGAGCGACGTAAATTGAACAAATGTGATAGAATTTCGCTGAATTCTTATATTAACCAAAATATAAAATGATCTAATCGGGTCTCCGATTGCCCTATCATAGAAGTTTAATAGTTCATTTTACTCGCCATTCCGCGCGCTTTAAGGTGCCGACTAGCCCAGTACGCTATCTGAAATAGGAGCGCCGTAAATTGAACAAATGTGATAGAGTTTCGCTGAATTCTTAAATTAACCATAATATAAAATGATCTAGTCGGGTCTCTGATTGCCCTATCATAGAAGTTTAACAGTGCATTTCACTCATCATGTCATGCGCTTTGAGATGCCGCTTTGCCCAATAAGCTATCTGAAATAGGAGCGACGTAAATTGAACAAATGTGATAGAATTTCCTTGAAATCTTATATTAAACAAAATGTAAAATGATCTAATCGGGTCTCTGTTCGCCCTAGCCTAGAAGTTTAATCGTGCATTTTACTCGACATTTCATGCGCTTTGAGATGCCGCTCAGCCCAATACGCTATCTGAAATAGGAACGACGTAAACTGAACAAATGTGATAGAATTTCCCTGAATTCTTATATTAACCTTAATGTAAAATGATCTAATCGGTTCTCTGTTTGCCCTACCCTAGAAGTTTAATAGTGCATTTCACTCGTCATTTCATGCGCTTTGAGATGCCGCTAAGCCCAATAAGCCATCTGAATAGGAGCGACGTAAATTGAACAAATGTGATAGAATTTCGCTGAATTCTTATATTAACCTTAATGTAAAATGATCTAATCGGGTCTCTGTTTGCCCTACCCTAGAAGTTTAACAGTGCATTTTACTCGCCATTCCACGCGCTTTAAGATGCCGCCTAGCCCAGTACGCTAACTGAAATAGGAACGACGTAAATTGAACAAATGTGATAGGATTTTGCAGAATTCTTAAATTAACCATAATATAAAATTATCTAATCGGGTCTCTGGTTGCCCTACCCTAGAAATATAACAGTGCATTTTACTCGCCATTTCATGCGCTTTGAGATGCCGCTTAACCCAATACGCTATCTGAAATAGGAGCGACGTAAGTTGAACAAATGTGATAGAATTTCGCTTAATTCTTTTATTAACCATAATGTAAAATGATCTAATCGGGTCTCTGATTGCCCTATCATAGAAGTTTAGTAGTGCATTTTACTCGCCATTCCACGCGCTTTAAGAAGCCGCCTAGCCCTGTAGGCTATCTGAAAGAGAAGCGACGAAAGGTGAACAAATGTGATAGAATTACGCTGCATTCTTATATTAACCGTAATATAAAATGATCTAATCGGGTCTCTGTTTGCCTTATCCTAGAAGTTTAATAGTGCATTATACTCGCCATTTCATGCGCTTTGAGATGCCGCTTAGCCCAATGCGCTATCTGAAATAGGAGCGACATAAGTTGAACAAATGTGATATAATTTCGCTGAATTCTTTTATTAACCATAATGTAAAATGATCTAATCGGGTCTCTGCTCGCCCTAGCCTAGAAGTTTAATAGTGCATTTTATTCGCCATTGCATGCGCTTTGAGATGCCGCTTAGCCGAATACGCTATCTGAAATAGGAGCGACGTAAATTGAACAAATGTGATAGAATTTCCCTGAAATCTTATATTAAACAAAATATAAAATGATTTAGTCGGGTCTCTGATCGCCCTATCATAAAAGGTTAATAGTGCATTCTACTCGCCATTCCACGCGATTTAAGATGCCGCCTAGCCCAATACGCTATCTGAAATAGGAGCGACGTAACTTGAACAAATGTGATAGAATCACGCTGCATTCTTATATTAACCGTAATATAAAATGATCTAATCGGGTCTCTGTTTGCCTTATCCTAGAAGTTTAATAGTGCATTATACTCGCCATTTCATGCGCTTTGAGATGCCGCTTAGCCCAGTACGCTATCTGAAATAGGAGCGACGTAAATTGAACAAATGTGATCGAATTTCGCTGAATTCTTAAATTAACCATAATATAAAATTATCTAATCGGGTCTCTGATTGCCCTACCCTAGAAGTTTAATAGTGCAGTTTACTCGCCATTTCATGCGCTTTGAGATGCCGCTTAGCCCAATACGCTATCTGAAATAGGAGCGACGTAAGTTGAACAAATGTGATAGAATTTCGCTGAATTCTTTTATTAACCATAATGTAAAATGATCTAATCGGGTCTCTGCTCGCCTTAGCCTAGAAGTTTAATAGTGCATTTTATTCGCCATTGCATGCGCTTTGAGATGCCGCTTAGCCGAATACGCTATCTGAAATAGGAGCGACGTAAATTGAACCAATGTGATAGAATTTCCCTGACATCTTATATTAAACAAAATATAAAATGATCTAGTCGGGTCTCTGATTGCCCTATCATAGAAGATTAGTAGTGCATTTTACTCGCCATTCCACGTGCTTTAAGATGCCGCCTAGCCCAGTACGCTATCTGAAATAGGAGCGACGTATGTTGAACAAATGTGATAGAATTACGCTGAATTCTTATATAAACCGTAATATAAAATGATCTAATCGGGTCTCTGCTCGCCCTACCCTAGAAGATTACTAGTGCATTTCACTCGTCATTTCATGCGCTTTGAGATGCCGCCTAGCCCAATAAGCTATTTGAAATAGGAGCGACGTAAATTGAACAAATGTGATAGAATTTCGCTGAATTGATAAATTAACCATAATATAAAATGATCTAATCGGGTCTCTGTTTGCCATACCCTAGAAGTTTAATAGTGCATTTTACTCGCCATTCCACGCGCTTTAAGATGCCGCCTAGCCCAATACGCTATCTGAAATATCAGCGACGTAAATTGAACAAATGTGATAGAGTTACGCTGAATTCTTATATTAACCGTAATATAAAATGATCTGATCGGGTCTCTGTTTGCCCTATCCTAGAAGTTTAGTAGTGCATTTCACTCGTCATTTCATGCGCTTTGAGATGTCGCTTAGCCCAATAAGCTATCTGAAATAGGAGCGACGTAAATTATAACAAATGTGATAGAATTTTTCTGAATTCTTAAATAAACCATAATATGAAATGATCTAATCGGGTCTCTGTTTGCCCTACCCTAGAAGTTTAATAGTGCATTTTACTCGCCTTTCCACGCGCTTTAAGATGCCGCCTAGCCCAGTACGATATCTGAAATAGGAACGACGTAAATTGAACAAATGTGATAGAATTTCCCTGAATTCTTATATTAATCTTAATGTAAAATGATCTAATCGGTTCTCTGTTCGCCCTACCCTAGAAGTTTAATAGTGCCTTTCACTCGTCATTTCATGCGCTTTGAGATGCCGCTTAGCCCAGTGCGCTATCTCAAATAGGAGCGACGTAAATTGAACAAATGTGATAGAATTTTGCTGAATCCTTAAATTAACCATAACATAAAATGATCTAATCGGGTCTCTGTTTGCCCTACCCTAGAAGTTTAATAGTGCATTTTACTCGCCATTTCATGCGCTTTGAGATGCCGCTTTGCCCAATAAGCTATCTGAAATAGGAGCGACGTAAATTGAACAAATGTGATAGAATTTCCCTGAAATCTTATATTAAACAAAATGTAAAATGATCTAATCGGGTCTCTGTTCGCCCTAGCCTAGAAGTTTAATCGTGCATTTTACTCGCCATTTCATGCGCTTTGAGATGCCGCTTAGCCCAATACGCTATCTGAAATAGGAACGACGTAAATTGAACAAATGTGATAGAATTTCCCTGAATTCTTATATTAACCTTAATGTAAAATGATCTAATCGGTTCTCTGTTTGCCCTACCCTAGAAGTTTAATAGTGCATTTCACTCGTCATTTCATGCGCTTTGAGATGCCGCTAAGCCCAATAAGCCATCTGAATAGGAGCGACGTAAATTGAACAAATGTGATAGAATTTCGCTGAATTCTTATATTAACCTTAATGTAAAATGATCTAATCGGGTCTCTGTTTGCCCTACCCTAGAAGTTTAACAGTGCATTTTACTCGCCATTCCACGCGCTTTAAGATGCCGCCTAGCCCAGTACGCTAACTGAAATAGGAACGACGTAAATTGAACAAATGTGATAGGATTTTGCAGAATTCTTAAATTAACCATAATATAAAATTATCTAATCGGGTCTCTGGTTGCCCTACCCTAGAAATATAACAGTGCATTTTACTCGCCATTTCATGCGCTTTGAGATGCCGCTTAACCCAATACGCTATCTGAAATAGGAGCGACGTAAGTTGAACAAATGTGATAGAATTTCGCTTAATTCTTTTATTAACCATAATGTAAAATGATCTAATCGGGTCTCTGATTGCCCTATCATAGAAGTTTAGTAGTGCATTTTACTCGCCATTCCACGCGCTTTAAGAAGCCGCCTAGCCCTGTAGGCTATCTGAAAGAGAAGCGACGAAAGGTGAACAAATGTGATAGAATTACGCTGCATTCTTATATTAACCGTAATATAAAATGATCTAATCGGGTCTCTGTTTGCCTTATCCTAGAAGTTTAATAGTGCATTATACTCGCCATTTCATGCGCTTTGAGATGCCGCTTAGCCCAATGCGCTATCTGAAATAGGAGCGACATAAGTTGAACAAATGTGATATAATTTCGCTGAATTCTTTTATTAACCATAATGTAAAATGATCTAATCGGGTCTCTGCTCGCCCTAGCCTAGAAGTTTAATAGTGCATTTTATTCGCCATTGCATGCGCTTTGAGATGCCGCTTAGCCGAATACGCTATCTGAAATAGGAGCGACGTAAATTGAACAAATGTGATAGAATTTCCCTGAAATCTTATATTAAACAAAATATAAAATGATTTAGTCGGGTCTCTGATCGCCCTATCATAAAAGGTTAATAGTGCATTCTACTCGCCATTCCACGCGATTTAAGATGCCGCCTAGCCCAATACGCTATCTGAAATAGGAGCGACGTAACTTGAACAAATGTGATAGAATCACGCTGCATTCTTATATTAACCGTAATATAAAATGATCTAATCGGGTCTCTGTTTGCCTTATCCTAAAAGTTTAATAGTGCATTATACTCGCCATTTCATGCGCTTTGAGATGCCGCTTAGCCCAGTACGCTATCTGAAATAGGAGCGACGTAAATTGAACAAATGTGATCGAATTTCGCTGAATTCTTAAATTAACCATAATATAAAATTATCTAATCGGGTCTCTGATTGCCCTACCCTAGAAGTTTAATAGTGCAGTTTACTCGCCATTTCATGCGCTTTGAGATGCCGCTTAGCCCAATACGCTATCTGAAATAGGAGCGACGTAAGTTGAACAAATGTGATAGAATTTCGCTGAATTCTTTTATTAACCATAAGGTAAAATGATCTAATCGGGTCTCTGCTCGCCTTAGCCTAGAAGTTTAATAGTGCATTTTATTCGCCATTGCATGCGCTTTGAGATGCCGCTTAGCCGAATACGCTATCTGAAATAGGAGCGACGTAAATTGAACCAATGTGATAGAATTTCCCTGACATCTTATATTAAACAAAATATAAAATGATCTAGTCGGGTCTCTGATTGCCCTATCATAGAAGATTAGTAGTGCATTTTACTCGCCATTCCACGTGCTTTAAGATGCCGCCTAGCCCAGTACGCTATCTGAAATAGGAGCGACGTAACTTGAACAAATGTGATAGAATTACGCTGCATTCTTATATTAACCGTAATATAAAATGATCTAATCGGGTATCTGTTTGCCTTATACTAGAAGTTTAATAGTGCATTATACTCGCCATTTCATGCGCTTCGAGATGCCGCTTAGCTCAATACGCTATCTGAAATAGGAGCGACGAAAGTTGAACAAATGTGATAGAATTTCGCTGAATTATTTTATTAACCAGAATGTAAAATGATCTAATCGGGTCTCTGATTGCCCTAGCATAGAAGTTTAATAGTGCATTTTACTCGCCATTCCGAGCGCGTTAAGATGCCGCATAGCCCAATACGCTACCTGAAATAGGAGCGACGTAAATTGAACAAATGTGATAGAATTTCGCTGAATTCTTAAATTAACTATAATATAAAATGATCTAATCGGGTCACTGATTGCCCTACCCTAGAAGTTGAATAGTGCATTTTACTTGCCATTTCATGCGCTTTGAGATGCCGCTTAGCACAATACGCTATCTGAAATAGGAACGACGTAAATTGAACAAATGTGATAGAATTTCGCTGAATTCTTAAATTAACCATAATATAAAATGATCTAATCGGGTCCCTGTTTGCCCTACCCTAGAAGTTGAATAGTGCATTTCACTCGTCATTTCATGCGCTTTGAGATGCCGCTTAGCCTAATACGCTATCTGAAATAGGAGCGACGTAAATTGAACAAATGTGATAGAATTTCGCTGAATTCTTATATTAACCAAAGTATAAAATGATCTAATCTAGTCTCTGATTGCCCTATCATAGAAGGTTAATAGTGCATTTTACTCGCCATTCCACGCGCTTTAAGATGCCGCCTAGCCCATTACGCTGTCTGAAATAGAAGCGACGCAAATTGAACAAGTGTGATAGAATCTCGCTGAATACTTATATTAACCTTAATGTAAAATGATCTAATCGGGTCTCTGTTCGCCCTACCCAAGAAGTTTAATAGTGCATGTCACTCGTCATTTCATGCGCTTTGAGATGACGCTTAACCCAATACGCTATCTGAAATAGGAGCGACGTAAGTTGAACAAATGTGACAGAATTACGCTGCATTCTTATATTCACCTTAATGTAAAATGATCTCTTCGGGTCTCTGTTCGCCCTACCCTAGAAGTATAATAGTGCATTTCACTCGTCATTTCATGCGCTTTGAGATGCCGCCTAGCCCAATACGCTATCTGAAATAGGAGCGACGTAAATTGAACAAATGTGATAGAATTTCGCTGAATTCTTAAATTAACCATAATATAAAATGATCTAATCGGGTCGCTGATTGCCCTATCATAGAAGATTAGTAGTGCATTTTACTCGCCATTCCACGCGCCTTAAGGTGCCGCCTAGCCCTGTAGGCTATCTGAAATAGGACCGACGAAAGTTGAACAAATGTGATAGAATTACGCTGCATTCTTATATTAACCGTAATATAAAATGATCTAATCGGGTCTCTGTTTGCCTTATCCTAGAAGTTTAATAGTGCATTATACTCGCCATTTCATGCGCTTTGAGATGCCGCTTAGCCCAGTACGCTATCTGAAATATCAAAGACGTAAATTGAACAAATGTGATAGAATTTCGCTGAATTCTTATATTACCCTTAATGTAAAATGATCTAATCGGGTCTCTGTTCGCCCTACCCTAGAAGTTTAATAGTGCATTTCACTCGTAATTGCATGCGCTTTGAGATGCCGCATAGCCCAATTAGCTATATGAAATAGGAGCGACGTAAATTGAACAAATGTGATAGAATTTCGCTGAATCCTTGTATTAACCAAAATATAAAATGATCTGATCGGGTCTCTGATTGCCCTATCATAGAAGTTTAATAGTGCATTTCACTCGCCATTTCACGCGCTTTAAGATGCCGCCTAGCCCAGTACGCTATCTGAAATAGGAACGACGTAAATTGAACAAATGTGATAGAATTTTGCTGAATTCTTAAATTAACCATAATATAAACTGATCTAATCGGGTCTCTGTTTGCCCTACCCTAGAAGTTTAACAGTGCATTTTACTCGCCATTCCACGCGCTTTAAGATGCGGCCTAGCCCAGTACGCTAACTGAAATAGGAACGACGTAAATTGAAGAAATGTGATAGGATTTTGCAGAATTCTTAAATTAACCATAATATAAAATTATCTAATCGGGTCTCTGGTTGCCCTACCCTAGAAATTTAACAGTGCATTTTACTCGCCAGTTCATGCGCTTTGAGATGCCGCTTAGCCCAATACGCTATCTGAAATAGGAGCGACGTAAGTTGAACAAATGTGATAGAATTTCGCTGAATTCTTTTATTAACCATAATGTAAAATGATCTAATCGGGTCTCTGATTGCCCTACCATAGAAGTTTATTAGTGCATTTTACTCGCCATTCCACGCGCTTTAAGAAGCCGCCTAGCCCTGTAGGCTATCTGAAATAGAAGCGACGAAAGTTGAACAAATGTGATAGAATTACGCTGCATTCTTATATTAACCGTAATATAAAATGATCTAATCGGGTCTCTGTTTGCCTTATCCTAGAAGTTTAATAGTGCATTATACTCGCCATTTCATGCGCTTTGAGATGCCGCTTAGCCCAATGCGCTATCTGAAATAGGAGCGACGTAAGTTGAACAAATGTGATAGAATTTCGCTGAATTCTTTTATTAACCATAATGTAAAATGATCTAATCGGGTCTCTGCTCGCCCTAGCCTAGAAGTTTAATAGTGCATTTTATTCGCCATTGCATGCGCTTTGAGATGCCGCTTAGCCGAATACGCTATCTGAAATAGGAGCGACGTAAATTGAACAAATGTGATAGAATTTCCCTGAAATCTTATATTAAACAAAATATAAAATGATTTAGTCGGGTCTCTGATCGCCCTATCATTGAAGTTTAACAGTGCATTTTACTCGCCATTCCACGTGCTTTAAGATGCCGCCTAGCCCAGTACGCTATCTGAAATAGGAGCGACGTGAATTCAACAAATGTGATAGAATTTCGCTTAATTCTTAAATTAACCATAATATAAAATGATCTAATCGGGTCTCTGTTTGCCCTACCCTAGGAGTTCAATAGTGCATTTTACTCGCCATTTCATGCGCTTTGAGATGCCGCTTAGCCCAATACGCTATCTGAAATATGAGCGACACGAATTGAACAAATGTGACAGAATTTCCCTGAAATCTTGTATTAAACAAAATATAAAATGATCTAATCGCGTCTCTGATTGCCCTATCATACAAGTTTAATGGTGCATTTTACTCGCCACTCCACGCGCTTTAGGATGCCGCCTAGCCCAGTACGCTATCCGAAATAGGAGCGACGAAAGTTGAACAAATGTGATAGAATTTTGCTGAATTCTTAAATTAACCATAATATAAAATGATCTAATCGGGTCTCTGCTTGCCCTACCCTAGAAGTTTAATAGTGCATTTTACTCGTCATTTCATGCGCTTTGAGATGCCGCTTTGCCCAATACGCTATCTGAAATAGGAGCGACGTAAGTTGAACAAATGTGACAGAATTACGCTGCATTCTTATATTCACCATAATGTAAAATGATCTCTTCGGGTCTCTGTTCGCCCTACCCTAGAAGTATAATAGTGCATTTTACTCGCCCTTCCACGCGCTTTACGATGCCGCCTAGCCCAGTAGGCTATCTGAAATAGGAGCGACGTAAGATGAACAAATGTGATAGAATTACGCTGAATTCTTATATTAACCGTAATATAAAATGAACAAATCGGGTCTCTGTTTGCCCTACCCTAGAAGTTTAATAGTGCATTTTACTCGACACTTCATGCGCCTTCAGATGCCGCTTAGCCCAATAAGCTATCTGAAATAGGAGCGACGTAAATTGAACAAATGTGATAGAATTTTGCTGAATTCTTAAATTAACCATAATATAAAATGATCTAATCGGGTCTCTGTTTGCCCTACCCTAGAAGTTTAATAGTGCAATTTTACTCGACACTTCATGCGCCTTCAGATGCCGCTTAGCCCAATAAGCTATCTGAAATACGAGCGACGTAAATTGAACAAATGTGATAAAATTTCGCAGAATCCTTATGTTAACCAAAATATAAAATGATCTAATCTGGTCTCTGTTCGCCCTAGCCTAGAAGTTTAATAGTGCATTTTGTTCGCCATTTCATGCGCTTTGAGATGCCGCATAGCCCAATACGCTATCTGAAATAGGAGCGACGTAAATTGAACAAATGTGATAGAATTTGCCTGAATTCTTATATTAACCGTAATATAAAATGATCTAATCGGGTCTCCGTTTGCCTTATCCTAAAAGTTTAATAGCGCATTTTACTCGCCATTTCATGCGCTTTGAGAGGCCGCATAGCCCAATACGCTATCTGAAATAGGAGCGACGTAAATTGAACAAATGTGATAGAATTTCCGTGAATTCTTATATTAACCATAATGTAAAATGATCTAATCGGGTCTCTGTTCGCCCTACCATAGAAGTTTAATAGTGCATTTTACTCGCCATTTCATGCGCTTTGAGATGCCGCATAGCCCAATACGATATCTGAAATAGGAGCGACGTAAATTGAACAAATGTGATAGAATTTCCGTGAATCCTTATATTAACCTTAATGTAAAATGATCTAATCGGGTCTCTGATTGCCCTATCATAGAAGTTTAGTAGTGCATTTTACTCGCCATTCCACGCGCTTTAAGATGCCGCCTAGCCCAGTATGCTATCTGAAATAGGAGCGACGTAAATTGAGCAAATGTGATAGAATTTTGCTGAATTCTTAAATTAACCATAATATAAAGTGATCTAATCGGGTCCCTGTTGGCCTACCCTAGAAGTTTATTAGTGCATTTCACTCGTCATTTCATGCGCTTTGAGATGCCGCTAAGCCCAATAAGCTATCTGTAATAGGAGCGACGTAAATTGAACAAATGTGATAGAATTTCGCAGAATTCTTATATTAACCAAAATATAAAATGATCTAATCGGGTCTCTGTTCGCCCTAGCCTAGTAGTTTAATAGTGCATTTTATTCGCCATTTTATGCGCTTTGAGATGCCGCTTAGCCGAATACGCTATCTGAAATAGGAGCGACGTAAATTGAACAGATGTGATAGAATCTCCCTGAAATCTTATATTAACCATAATATAAAATGATCTAATCGGGTCTCTGTTTGCCCTACCGTAGAAGTTTAATAGTGCATTTTACTCGCCATTGCATGTGCTTTGAGATGCCGCTAAGCCCAATAAGCTATCTGTAATAGGAGCGACGTAAATTTTACAAAAGTGATAGAATTTCGTTGAATTCTTATATTAACCAAAATATAAAATGATCTAATCGGGTCTCTGATTGCCCTATCATAGAAGTTTAATAGTGCATTTTACTCGCCATTCCACGCGCTTTAAGATGCCGCCTAGCCCAGTACGCTATCTGAAATAGGAGCGACGTAACTTGAACAAATGTGATAGAATCACGCTGCATTCTTATATTAACCGTAATATAAAATGATCTAATCGGGTCTCTGTTTGCCTTATCCTAGAAGTATAATAGTGCATTATACTCGCCATTTCATGCGCTGTTAGATGCCGCTTAGCCCAGGACGCTATCTGAAATAGGAACGACGTAAATTGAACAAATGTGAGAGAATTTTGCTGAATTCTTAAATTAACCATAATATAAAATGATGTAATCGGGTCCCTGTTTGCCCTACCCTAGAAGTTTGATAGTGCATTTCACTCGTCATTTCATGCGCTTTGAGATGCCGCTTAGCTCAATACGCTATCTGAAATAGGAGCGACGTAAATTGAAAAAAATGTGATAGAATTTCGCTGAATTCTTATATTAACCAAAATATAAAATGATCTGATCTGGTCTCTGTTCGCCATAGCCTAGAAGTTTAATAGTGCATTTTGTTCGCCATTTCATGCGCTTTGTGATGCCGCTTAGCCCAATACGCTATCTGAAATCGGAGCGACGTAAATTGGACAAATGTGATAGAATTACGCTGCATTCTTATATTAATCGTAATATAAAATGATCTAATCGGGTCTCTGTTTGCCCTACCCTAGAAGTTTAATAGTGAATTTTATTCGCCATTTCATGCGCTTTGAGATGCCGCATAGCCTAATACGCTATCTGAAATAGGAGCGACGTAAATTGAACAAATGTGATAGAATTTCCGTGAATTCTTATATTAACCTTAATGTAAAATGATGCAATCGGGTCTCTGTTCGCCCTACCATAGAAGTCTAATAGTGCGTTTCACTCGCCATTTCATGCGCTTTGAGATGCCGCTTAGCCCAATACGCTATCTGAAATAGGAGCGACGTAAGTTGAACAAATGTGATAGAATTACGCTGAATTCTTTTATTAACCATAATGTAAAATGATCTGATCGGGTCTCTGTTCGCCCTAGCCTAGAAGTTTAATAGTGCATTTTATTCCCCACTTCATGCGCTTTGAGATGCCGCTTAGCCGAATACGCTATCTGAAATTGGAGCGACGCAAATTAAACAAATGTGAGACTATTTCCCTGAAATCTTATATTAAACAAAATATAAAATGATCTAATCGGGTCTCTGATTGCCCTATCATAGAAGTTTAATAGTGCATTTTACTCGACACTTCATGCGCCTTCAGATGCCGCTTACCCCAATAAGCTATCTGAAATAGGACCGACGTAAATTGAACAAATGTGATAAAATTTCGCAGAATCCTTATGTTAACCAAAATATAAAATGATCTAATCTGGTCTCTGTTCGCCCTAGCCTAGAAGTTTAATAGTGCATTTTGTTTGCCATTTCATGCGCTTTGAGATGCCGCATAGCCCAATACGCTATCTGAAATAGGAGCGACGTAAATTGAACAAATGTGATAGAATTTCCCTGAAATCTTATATTAAACAAAATATAAAATGATCTAATCGGGTCTCTGATTGCTCTATCATAGAAGTTTAGTAGTGCATTTTACTCGCCCTTCCACGCGCTTTAAGATGCCGCCTAGCCCAGTACGCTATCTGAAATAGGAGCGACCTAAATTGAACGTATGTGATAGAATTTCGCTGAATTCTTAAATTAACTATAATATAAAATGATCTAATCGCGTCACTGATTGCCCTACGCTAGAAGTTTAATAGTGCATTTTAGTCGCCATTTCATGCGCCTTAAGATGCCGCATAGCACAATACGCTATCTGAAATAGGAGCGACGTAAATTGAACAAATGTGATAGAATTTTCATGAGTTCTTATATTAACCTCAATATAAAATGATCTAATCGGGTCTCTGTTCGCCCTACCATAGAAGTCTTATAGTGCATTTCACTCGCCATTTCATGCGCTTTGAGATGCCGCTTAGCCCAATACGCTATCTGAAATAGGACCGACCTAAATTGAACGAATGTGATAGAATTTCGCTCAATTCTTCAATTAACCATAATATAAAATGATCTAATCGGGTCTCTGTTTGCCCTACCCTAGAACTTTAATAGTGCATTTTACTCGTTATTTCATGCGCTTTGAGATGCCGCTTAGCCTAATACGCTATCTGAAATTGGAGTGATATAAGTTGAAAAAATGTGATAGAATTTCGCTGAATTCTTTTATTAACCATAATGTAAAATGATCTAATCGGGTCTCTGTTTGCCCTACCCTAGGAGTTTAATAGTGCATTTTACTCGCCATTTCATGCGCTTTGAGATGCCGCTTAGCCCAATACGCTATCTGAAATATGAGCGACACGAATTGAACAAATGTGATAGAATTTCCCTGAAATCTTGTATTAAACAAAATATAAAATGATCAAATCTCGTCTCTGATTGCCCTATCATACAAGTTTAATAGTGCATTTTACTCGCCATTTCATGCGCATTGAGATACCGGCCAGCCCAGTACGCTATCTGAAATAGGAGCGACGTAATTTGAAGAAATGTGATAGAATTACGCTGAATTCTTATATTAACCGTAATATAAAATGATCTAATCGGGTCTCTGTTTGCCCTACCCTAGAAGTTTAATAGTCCATTTTATTCGCCATTTCATGCGCTTTGAGATGCTGGTTAGCCCAATACGCTAACTGAAATAGGAGCGACGTAAATAGAACAAATGTGATAGGATTTCCCTGAAATCTTATATTAAACAAAATATAAAATGATCTAATCTGGTCTCTGACTGCCCTATCATTGAAGTTTAACAGTGCATTTTACTCGACATTCCACGCGCTTTAAGATGCCGCCTAGCCCAGTACGCTATCTGAAATAGGAGCGACGTAAATTCAACAAATGTGATAGAATCTTGCTGAATTCTTAAATTAACCATAATATAAAATGATCTAATCGGGTCTCTGTCTGCCCTATCCTAGGAGTTTAATAGTGCATTTTACTCGCCATTTCATGCGCTTTGAGATGCCCTTAGCCCAATACGCTATCTGAAATATGAGCGACCCGAATTGAACAAATGTGATAGAATTTCCCTGAAATCTTGTATTAAACAAAATATAAAATGATCTAATCGGGTCTCTGTTTGCCTTATCCTAGAAGTTTAATAGTGCATTAGACTCGCCATTTCATGCGCTTTGAGATGCCGCTTAGCCCAATGCGCTATCTGAAATAGGAGCGACATAAGTTGATCAAATGTGATATAATTTCGCTAAATTCTTTTATTAACCATAATGTAAAATGATCTAATCGGGTCTCTGCTCGCCCTAGCCTAGAAGTTTAATAGTGCATTTTATTCGCCATTGCATGCGCTTGGAGATGCCGCTTAGCCGAATACGCTATCTGAAATAGGAGCGACGTACATTGAACAAATGTGATAGAATTTCCCTGAAATCTTATATTAAACAAAATATAAAATGATTTAGTCGGGTCTCTGATCGCCCTATCATAAAAGGTTAATAGTGCATTCTACTCGCCATTCCACGCGATTTAAGATGCCGCCTAGCCCAATACGCTATCTGAAATAGGAGCGACGTAACTTGAACAAATGTGATAGAATCACGCTGCATTCTTATATTAACCGTAATATAAAATGATCTAATCGGGTCTCTGTTTGCCTTATCCTAGAAGTTTAATAGTGCATTATACTCGCCATTTCATGCGCTTCGAGATGCCGCTTAGCTCAATACGCTATCTGAAATAGGAGCGACGAAAGTTGAACAAATGTGATAGAATTTCGCTGAATTATTTTATTAACCAGAATGTAAAATGATCTAATCGGGTCTCTGATTGCCCTAGCATAGAAGTTTAATAGTGCATTTTACTCGCCATTCCGAGCGCGTTAAGATGCCGCATAGCCCAATACGCTACCTGAAATAGGAGCGACGTAAATTGAACAAATGTGATAGAATTTCGCTGAATTCTTAAATTAACTATAATATAAAATGATCTAATCGGGTCACTGATTGCCCTACCCTAGAAGTTGAATAGTGCATTTTACTTGCCATTTCATGCGCTTTGAGATGCCGCTTAGCACAATACGCTATCTGAAATAGGAACGACGTAAATTGAACAAATGTGATAGAATTTCGCTGAATTCTTAAATTAACCATAATATAAAATGATCTAATCGGGTCCCTGTTTGCCCTACCCTAGAAGTTGAATAGTGCATTTCACTCGTCATTTCATGCGCTTTGAGATGCCGCTTAGCCTAATACGCTATCTGAAATAGGAGCGACGTAAATTGAACAAATGTGATAGAATTTCGCTGAATTCTTATATTAACCAAAGTATAAAATGATCTAATCTAGTCTCTGATTGCCCTATCATAGAAGGTTAATAGTGCATTTTACTCGCCATTCCACGCGCTTTAAGATGCCGCCTAGCCCAGTACGCTGTCTGAAATAGAAGCGACGCAAATTGAACAAGTGTGATAGAATCTCGCTGAATACTTATATTAACCTTAATGTAAAATGATCTAATCGGGTCTCTGTTCGCCCTACCCAAGAAGTTTAATAGTGCATGTCACTCGTCATTTCATGCGCTTTGAGATGACGCTTAACCCAATACGCTATCTGAAATAGGAGCGACGTAAGTTGAACAAATGTGACAGAATTACGCTGCATTCTTATATTCACCTTAATGTAAAATGATCTCTTCGGGTCTCTGTTCGCCCTACCCTAGAAGTATAATAGTGCATTTCACTCGTCATTTCATGCGCTTTGAGATGCCGCCTAGCCCAATACGCTATCTGAAATAGGAGCGACGTAAATTGAACAAATGTGATAGAATTTCGCTGAATTCTTAAATTAACCATAATATAAAATGATCTAATCGGGTCGCTGATTGCCCTATCATAGAAGATTAGTAGTGCATTTTACTCGCCATTCCACGCGCTTTAAGGTGCCGCCTAGCCCTGTAGGCTATCTGAAATAGGAGCGACGAAAGTTGAACAAATGTGATAGAATTACGCTGCATTCTTATATTAACCGTAATATAAAATGATCTAATCGGGTCTCTGTTTGCCTTATCCTAGAAGTTTAATAGTGCATTATACTCGCCATTTCATGCGCTTTGAGATGCCGCTTAGCCCAGTACGCTATCTGAAATATCAAAGACGTAAATTGAACAAATGTGATAGAATTTCGCTGAATTCTTATATTACCCTTAATGTAAAATGATCTAATCGGGTCTCTGTTCGCCCTACCCTAGAAGTTTAATAGTGCATTTCACTCGTAATTGCATGCGCTTTGAGATGCCGCATAGCCCAATTAGCTATATGAAATAGGAGCGACGTAAATTGAACAAATGTGATAGAATTTCGCTGAATCCTTGTATTAACCAAAATATAAAATGATCTGATCGGGTCTCTGATTGCCCTATCATAGAAGTTTAATAGTGCATTTCACTCGCCATTCCACGCGCTTTAAGATGCCGCCTAGCCCAGTACGCTATCTGAAATAGGAACGACGTAAATTGAACAAATGTGATAGAATTTTGCTGAATTCTTAAATTAACCATAATATAAACTGATCTAATCGGGTCTCTGTTTGCCCTACCCTAGAAGTTTAACAGTGCATTTTACTCGCCATTCCACGCGCTTTAAGATGCGGCCTAGCCCAGTACGCTAACTGAAATAGGAACGACGTAAATTGAAGAAATGTGATAGGATTTTGCAGAATTCTTAAATTAACCATAATATAAAATTATCTAATCGGGTCTCTGGTTGCCCTACCCTAGAAATTTAACAGTGCATTTTACTCGCCAGTTCATGCGCTTTGAGATGCCGCTTAGCCCAATACGCTATCTGAAATAGGAGCGACGTAAGTTGAACAAATGTGATAGAATTTCGCTTAATTCTTTTATTAACCATAATGTAAAATGATCTAATCGGGTCTCTGATTGCCCTATCATAGAAGTTTAGTAGTGCATTTTACTCGCCATTCCACGCGCTTTAAGAAGCCGCCTAGCCCTGTAGGCTATCTGAAATAGAAGCGACGAAAGTTGAACAAATGTGATAGAATTACGCTGCATTCTTATATTAACCGTAATATAAAATGATCTAATCGGGTCTCTGTTTGCCTTATCCTAGAAGTTTAATAGTGCATTATACTCGCCATTTCATGCGCTTTGAGATGCCGCTTAGCCCAATGCGCTATCTGAAATAGGAACGACGTAAGTTGAACAAATGTGATAGAATTTCGCTGAATTCTTTTATTAACCATAATGTAAAATGATCTAATCGGGTCTCTGCTCGCCCTAGCCTAGAAGTTTAATAGTGCATTTTATTCGCCATTGCATGCGCTTTGAGATGCCGCATAGCCCAATACGCTACCTGAAATAGGAGCGACGTAAATTGAACAAATGTGATAGAATTTCGCTGAATTCTTAAATTAACTATAATATAAAATGATCTAATCGGGTCACTGATTGCCCTACCCTAGAAGTTGAATAGTGCATTTTACTTGCCATTTCATGCGCTTTGAGATGCCGCTTAGCACAATACGCTATCTGAAATAGGAACGACGTAAATTGAACAAATGTGATAGAATTTCGCTGAATTCTTAAATTAACCATAATATAAAATGATCTAATCGGGTCCCTGTTTGCCCTACCCTAGAAGTTGAATAGTGCATTTCACTCGTCATTTCATGCGCTTTGAGATGCCGCTTAGCCTAATACGCTATCTGAAATAGGAGCGACGTAAATTGAACAAATGTGATAGAATTTCGCTGAATTCTTATATTAACCAAAGTATAAAATGATCTAATCTAGTCTCTGATTGCCCTATCATAGAAGGTTAATAGTGCATTTTACTCGCCATTCCACGCGCTTTAAGATGCCGCCTAGCCCAGTACGCTGTCTGAAATAGAAGCGACGCAAATTGAACAAGTGTGATAGAATCTCGCTGAATACTTATATTAACCTTAATGTAAAATGATCTAATCGGGTCTCTGTTCGCCCTACCCAAGAAGTTTAATAGTGCATGTCACTCGTCATTTCATGCGCTTTGAGATGACGCTTAACCCAATACGCTATCTGAAATAGGAGCGACGTAAGTTGAACAAATGTGACAGAATTACGCTGCATTCTTATATTCACCTTAATGTAAAATGATCTCTTCGGGTCTCTGTTCGCCCTACCCTAGAAGTATAATAGTGCATTTCACTCGTCATTTCATGCGCTTTGAGATGCCGCCTAGCCCAATACGCTATCTGAAATAGGAGCGACGTAAATTGAACAAATGTGATAGAATTTCGCTGAATTCTTAAATTAACCATAATATAAAATGATCTAATCGGGTCTCTGATTGCCCTATCATAGAAGATTAGTAGTGCATTTTACTCGCCATTCCACGCGCTTTAAGGTGCCGCCTAGCCCTGTAGGCTATCTGAAATAGGAGCGACGAAAGTTGAACAAATATGATAGAATTACGCTGCATTCTTATATTAACCGTAATATAAAATGATCTAATCGGGTCTCTGTTTGCCTTATCCTAGAAGTTTAATAGTGCATTATACTCGCCATTTCATGCGCTTTGAGATGCCGCTTAGCCCAGTACGCTATCTGAAATATCAAAGACGTAAATTGAACAAATGTGATAGAATTTCGCTGAATTCTTATATTACCCTTAATGTAAAATGATCTAATCGGGTCTCTGTTCGCCCTACCCTAGAAGTTTAATAGTGCATTTCACTCGTAATTGCATGCGCTTTGAGATGCCGCATAGCCCAATTAGCTATATGAAATAGGAGCGACGTAAATTGAACAAATGTGATAGAATTTCGCTGAATCCTTGTATTAACCAAAATATAAAATGATCTGATCGGGTCTCTGATTGCCCTATCATAGAAGTTTAATAGTGCATTTCACTCGCCATTCCACGCGCTTTAAGATGCCGCCTAGCCCAGTACGCTATCTGAAATAGGAACGACGTAAATTGAACAAATGTGATAGAATTTTGCTGAATTCTTAAATTAACCATAATATAAACTGATCTAATCGGGTCTCTGTTTGCCCTACCCTAGAAGTTTAACAGTGCATTTTACTCGCCATTCCACGCGCTTTAAGATGCGGCCTAGCCCAGTACGCTAACTGAAATAGGAACGACGTAAATTGAAGAAATGTGATAGGATTTTGCAGAATTCTTAAATTAACCATAATATAAAATTATCTAATCGGGTCTCTGGTTGCCCTACCCTAGAAATTTAACAGTGCATTTTACTCGCCAGTTCATGCGCTTTGAGATGCCGCTTAGCCCAATACGCTATCTGAAATAGGAGCGACGTAAGTTGAACAAATGTGATAGAATTTCGCTTAATTCTTTTATTAACCATAATGTAAAATGATCTAATCGGGTCTCTGATTGCCCTATCATAGAAGTTTAGTAGTGCATTTTACTCGCCATTCCACGCGCTTTAAGAAGCCGCCTAGCCCTGTAGGCTATCTGAAATAGAAGCGACGAAAGGTGAACAAATGTGATAGAATTACGCTGCATTCTTATATTAACCGTAATATAAAATGATCTAATCGGGTCTCTGTTTGCCTTATCCTAGAAGTTTAATAGTGCATTATACTCGCCATTTCATGCGCTTTGAGATGCCGCTTAGCCCAATGCGCTATCTGAAATAGGAGCGACGTAAGTTGAACAAATGTGATAGAATTTCGCTGAATTCTTTTATTAACCATAATGTAAAATGATCTAATCGGGTCTCTGCTCGCCCTAGCCTAGAAGTTTAATAGTGCATTTTATTCGCCATTGCATGCGCTTTGAGATGCCGCTTAGCCGAATACGCTATCTGAAATAGGAGCGACGTAAATTGAACAAATGTGATAGAATTTCCCTGAAATCTTATATTAAACAAAATATAAAATGATTTAGTCGGGTCTCTGATCGCCCTATCATGAAAGGTTAATAGTGCATTCTGCTCGCCATTCCACGCGCTTTAAGATACCGCCTAGCCCAATACGCTATCTGAAATAGGAGCGACGTAAATTGAACAAATGTGATAGAATTTCGCTGAATTCTTAAATTAACCATAATATAAAATGATCTAATCGGGTCTCTGATTGCCCTATCATAGAAGTTAAATAGTGCATTTTACTCGCCATTCCACGCGCTTTAATATGCCGCCTAGCCCAGTACGCTATCTGAAATAGGAGCGACGTAAATTGAACAAATGTGATAGAATTTCGCTTAATTCTTATATTAACCGTAATATAAAATGACCTAATCGGGTCTCTGTTTGCCCTACCCTAGAAGTTTAATAGTCCATTTTATTCGCCATTTCATGCGCTTTGAGATGCCGGTTAGCCCAATACGCTAACTGAAATAGGAGCGACGTAAATAGAACAAATGTGATAGGATTTCCCTGAAATCTTATATTAAACAAAATATAAAATGATCTAATCGGGTCTCTGACTGCCCTATCATTGAAGTTTAACAGTGCATTTTACTCGCCATTCCACGTGCTTTAAGATGCCGCCTAGCCCAGTACGCTATCTGAAATAGGAGCGACGTGAATTCAACAAATGTGATAGAATTTCGCTTAATTCTTAAATTAACCATAATATAAAATGATCTAATCGGGTCTCTGTTTGCCCTACCCTAGGAGTTCAATAGTGCATTTTACTCGCCATTTCATGCGCTTTGAGATGCCGCTTAGCCCAATACGCTATCTGAAATATGAGCGACACGAATTGAACAAATGTGACAGAATTTCCCTGAAATCTTGTATTAAACAAAATATAAAATGATCTAATCGCGTCTCTGATTGCCCTATCATACAAGTTTAATGGTGCATTTTACTCGCCACTCCACGCGCTTTAGGATGCCGCCTAGCCCAGTACGCTATCCGAAATAGGAGCGACGTAAATTGAACAAATGTGATAGAATTTTGCTGAATTCTTAAATTAACCATAATATAAAATGATCTAATCGGGTCTCTGTTTGCCCTACCCTAGAAGTTTAATAGTGCATTTTACTCGCCATTTCCTGCGCTTTGAGATGCCGCTTAACCCAATACGCTATCTGAAATAGGAGCAACGAAAGTTGAACAAATGTGATAGAATTTCGCTGAATTATTTTATTAACCAGAATGTAAAATGATCTAATCGGGTCTCTGTTCGCCCTAGCCTAGAAGTTGAATAGTGCATTTCACTCGTAATTTCATGCGCTTTCAGTTGCCGCTTAACCCAATACGCTATCTGAAATAGGAGCGACGTAAATTGAACAAATGTGATAGAATTTCCCTGAAAGCTTATATTAAACAAAATATAAAATGATCTAATCGGGTCTCTGATTGCCCTATCATAGAAGATTAGTAGTGCATTTTACTCGCCATTCCACGCGCTTTAAGATGCCGCCTAGCCCAGTACGCTATCTGAAATAGGAGCGACGTAACTTGAACAAATGTGATAGAATTATGCTGCATTCTTATATTAACCGTAATATAAAATGATCTAATCGGGTATCTGTTTGCCTTATCCTTGAAGTTTAATAGTGCATTATACTCGCCATTTCATGCGCTTCGAGATGCCGCTTAGCTCAATACGCTATCTGAAATAGGAGCGACGAAAGTTGAACAAATGTGATAGAATTTTGCTGAATTCTTAAATTAACCATAATATAAAATGATCTAATCGGGTCTCTGCTTGCCCTACCCTAGAAGTTTAATAGTGCATTTTACTCGTCATTTCATGCGCTTTGAGATGCCGCTTTGCCCAATACGCTATCTGAAATAGGAGCGACGTAAGTTGAACAAATGTGACAGAATTACGCTGCATTCTTATATTCACCTTAATGTAAAATGATCCCTTCGGGTCTCTGTTCGCCCTACCCTAGAAGTATAATAGTGCATTTTACTCGCCCTTCCACGCGCTTTACGATGCCGCCTAGCCCAGTAGGCTATCTGAAATAGGAGCGACGTAAGATGAACAAATGTGATAGAATTACGCTGAATTCTTATATTAACCGTAATATAAAATGAACAAATCGGGTCTCTGTTTGCCCTACCCTAGAAGTTTAATAGTGCATTTTACTCGACACTTCATGCGCCTTCAGATGCCGCTTAGCCCAATAAGCTATCTGAAATAGGAGCGACGTAAATTGAACAAATGTGATAGAATTTCCGTGAAATCTTATATTAAACAAAATATAAAATGATCTAATCGGGTCTCTGATTGCCCTATCATAGAAGTTTAGTAGTGCATTTTACTCGTCATTCCACGCGCTTTAAGGTGCCGCCTAGCCCAGTACGCTATCTGAAATAGGAGCGACGTAAGTTGAACAAATGTGATAGAATTTTGCTGAATTCTTAAATTAACCATAATATAAAATGATCTAATCGGGTCTCTGTTTGCCCTACCCTAGAAGTTTAATAGTGCATTTTACTCGACACTTCATGCGCCTTCAGATGCCGCTTAGCCCAATAAGCTATCTGAAATACGAGCGACGTAAATTGAACAAATGTGATAAAATTTCGCAGAATCCTTATGTTAACCAAAATATAAAATGATCTAATCTGGTCTCTGTTCGCCCTAGCCTAGAAGTTTAATAGTGCATTTTGTTCGCCATTTCATGCGCTTTGAGATGCCGCATAGCCCAATACGCTATCTGAAATAGGAGCGACGTAAATTGAACAAATGTGATAGAATTTCCCTGAATTCTTATATTAACCGTAATATAAAATGATCTAATCGGGTCTCCGTTTGCCATATCCTAAAAGTTTAATAGCGCATTTTACTCGCCATTTCATGCGCTTTGAGAGGCCGCATAGCCCAATACGCTATCTGAAATAGGAGCGACGTAAATTGAACAAATGTGATAAAATTTCCGTGAATTCTTATATTAACCATAATGTAAAATGATCTAATCGGGTCTCTGTTCGCCCTACCATAGAAGTTTAATAGTGCATTTTACTCGCCATTTCATGCGCTTTGAGATGCCGCATAGCCCAATACGATATCTGAAATAGGAGCGACGTAAATTGAACAAATGTGATAGAATTTCCGTGAATCCTTATATTAACCTTAATGTAAAATGATCTAATCGGGTCTCTGATTGCCCTATCATAGAAGTTTAGTAGTGCATTTTACTCGCCATTCCACGCGCTTTAAGATGCCGCCTAGCCCAGTATGCTATCTGAAATAGGAGCGACGTAAATTGAGCAAATGTGATAGAATTTTGCTGAATTCTTAAATTAACCATAATATAAAGTGATCTAATCGGGTCCCTGTTGGCCTACCCTAGAGGTTTAATAGTGCATTTCACTCGTCATTTCATGCGCTTTGAGATGCCGCTAAGCCCAATAAGCTATCTGTAATAGGAGCGACGTAAATTTTACAAAAGTGATAGAATTTCGTTGAATTCTTATATTAACCAAAATATAAAATGATCTAATCGGGTCTCTGATTGCCCTATCATAGAAGTTTAATACTGCATTTTACTCGCCATTCCACGCGCTTTAAGATGCCGCCTAGCCCAGTACGCTATCTGAAATAGGAGCGACGTAACTTGAACAAATGTGATAGAATCACGCTGCATTCTTATATTAACCGTAATATAAAATGATCTAATCGGGTCTCTGTTTGCCTTATCCTAGAAGTATAATAGTGCATTATACTCGCCATTTCATGCGCTTTTAGATGCCGCTTAGCCCAGGACGCTATCTGAAATAGGAACGACGTAAATTGAACAAATGTGAGAGAATTTTGCTGAATTCTTAAATTAACCATAATATAAAATGATGTAATCGGGTCCCTGTTTGCCCTACCCTAGAAGTTTGATAGTGCATTTCACTCGTCATTTCATGCGCTTTGAGATGCCGCTTAGCTCAATACGCTATCTGAAATAGGAGCGACGTAAATTGAACAAATGTGATAGAATTTCGCTGAATTCTTATATTAACCAAAATATAAAATGATCTGATCTGGTCTCTGTTCGCCATAGCCTAGAAGTTTAATAGTGCATTTTGTTCGCCATTTCATGCGCTTTGTGATGCCGCTTAGCCCAATACGCTATCTGAAATCGGAGCGACGTAAATTGGACAAATGTGATAGAATTACGCTGCATTCTTATATTAATCGTAATATAAAATGATCTAATCGGGTCTCTGTTTGCCCTACCCTAGAAGTTTAATAGTGAATTTTATTCGCCATTTCATGCGCTTTGAGATGCCGCATAGCCTAATACGCTATCTGAAATAGGAGCGACGTAAATTGAACAAATGTGATAGAATTTCCGTGAATTCTTATATTAACCTTAATGTAAAATGATGCAATCGGGTCTCTGTTCGCCCTACCATAGAAGTCTAATAGTGCGTTTCACTCGCCATTTCATGCGCTTTGAGATGCCGCTTAGCCCAATACGCTATCTGAAATAGGAGCGACGTAAGTTGAACAAATGTGATAGAATTACGCTGAATTCTTTTATTAACCATAATGTAAAATGATCTGATCGGGTCTCTGTTCGCCCTAGCCTAGAAGTTTAATCGTGCATTTTATTCCCCACTTCATGCGCTTTGAGATGCCGCTTAGCCGAATACGCTATCTGAAATAGGAGCGACGCAAATTAAACAAATGTGAGACTATTTCCCTGAAATCTTATATTAAACAAAATATAAAATGATCTAATCGGGTCTCTGATTGCCCTATCATAGAAGTTTAATAGTGCATTTTACTCGACACTTCATGCGCCTTCAGATGCCGCTTACCCCAATAAGCTATCTGAAATAGGACCGACGTAAATTGAACAAATGTGATAAAATTTCGCAGAATCCTTATGTTAACCAAAATATAAAATGATCTAATCTGGTCTCTGTTCGCCCTAGCCTAGAAGTTTAATAGTGCATTTTGTTTGCCATTTCATGCGCTTTGAGATGCCGCATAGCCCAATACGCTATCTGAAATAGGAGCGACGTAAATTGAACAAATGTGATAGAATTTCCCTGAAATCTTATATTAAACAAAATATAAAATGATCTAATCGGGTCTCTGATTGCTCTATCATAGAAGTTTAGTAGTGCATTTTACTCGCCCTTCCACGCGCTTTAAGATGCCTCCTAGCCCAGTACGCTATCTGAAATAGGAGCGACGTATGATGAACAAATGTGATAGAATTACGTTGAATTCTTATATTAACCGTAATATAAAATGATCTAATCGGGTCTCTGTTTGCCCTACCCTAGAAGCTTAATAGTCCATTTTATTCGCCATTTCATGCGCTTTGAGATGCTGGTTAGCCCAATACGCTAACTGAAATAGGAGCGACGTAAATAGAACAAATGTGATAGGATGTCCCTGAAATCTTATATTAAACAAAATATAAAATGATCTAATCTGGTCTCTGACTGCCCTATCATTGAAGTTTAACAGTGCATTTTACTCGACATTCCACGCGCTTTAAGATGCCGCCTAGCCCAGTACGCTATCTGAAATAGGAGCGACGTAAATTCAACAAATGTGATAGAATCTTGCTGAATACTTAAATTAACCATAATATAAAATGATCTAATCGGGTCTCTGTCTGCCCTATCCTAGGAGTTTAATAGTGCATTTTACTCGCCATTTCATGCGCTTTGAGATGCCCTTAGCCCAATACGCTATCTGAAATATGAGCGACACGAATTGAACAAATGTGATAGAATTTCCCTGAAATCTTGTATTAAACAAAATATAAAATCATCTAATCGCGTCTCTGATTGCCCTATCATAGAAGTTAAATAGTGCATTTTACTCGCCATTCCACGCGCTTTAATATGCCGCCTAGCCCAGTACGCTATCTGAAATAGGAGCGACGTAAATTGAACAAATGTGATAGAATTTCGCTTAATTCTTATATTAACGGTAATATAAAATGACCTAATCGGGTCTCTGTTTGCCCTACCCTAGAAGTTTAATAGTCCATTTTATTCGCCATTTCATGCGCTTTGAGATGCCGGTTAGCCCAATACGCTAACTGAAATAGGAGCGACGTAAATAGAACAAATGTGATAGGATTTCCCTGAAATCTTATATTAAACAAAATATAAAATGATCTAATCGGGTCTCTGACTGCCCTATCATTGAAGTTTAACAGTGCATTTTACTCGCCCTTCCACGCGCTTTAAGATGCCTCCTAGCCCAGTACGCTATCTGAAATAGGAGCGACGTAAGATGAACAAATGTGATAGAATTACGCTGAATTCTTATATTAACCGTAATATAAAATGATCTAATCGGGTCTCCGTTTGCCTTATCCTAAAAGTTTAATAGCGCATTTTACTCGCCATTTCATGCGCTTTGAGAGGCCGCTTAGCCCAATACGCTATCTGAAATAGGAGCGACGTAAATTGAACAAATGTGATAGAATTTCGCTGAATTCTTTTATTAACCATAATGTAAAATGATCTGATCGGGTCTCTGTTCGCCCTAGCCTAGAAGTTTAATAGTGCATTTTATTCGCCACTTCATGCGCTTTGAGATGCCGCTTAGCCGAATACGCTATCTGAAATAGGAGCGACGCAAATTAAACAAATGTGATACTATTTCCCTGAAATCTTATATTAAACAAAATATAAAATGATCTAATCGGGTCTCTATTTGCCCTATCATAGAAGTTTAGTAATGCATTTTACTCGCCATTCCACGCGCTTTAAGATGCCGCCTAGCCCAGTACGCTGTCTGAAATAGGAGCGACGTAAATTGAACAAATGTGATAGAATTACGCTGCATTCTTATATTAACCTTAATGTAAAATGATCTAATCGGGTCTCTGCTTGCCCTACCCTAGAAGTTTGATAGTGCATTTTACTCGCCATTTCATGCGCTTTGAGATGCCGCTTAGCTCAATACGCTATTTGAAATAGGAGCGACGTAAATTGAACAAATGTGATAGAATTTCGCTGAATTCTTAAATTAACCATACTATAAAATGATCTCATCGGGTCTCTGTTTGGCCTACCCTAGAAGTTTAATAGTGCATTTTACTCGCCATTTCATGCGCTTTCAGATGCCATATAGCCCAATACGCTGTCTGAAATAGGAGCGACGTAAATTGAACAAATGTGGTGGAATTTCCGTGAGTCCTTATATTAACCTTAATGTAAAATGATCAAATCGGGTCTCTGTTCGCCCTACCCTAGAAGCTTAATAGTGCATTTCACTCGTCATTTCATGCGCTTTGAGATGCCGCCTAGCCCAGTACGCTATCTGAAATAGGAGCGACGTAAATTTTACAAATGTGATAGAATTTCGTTGAATTCTTATATTAACCAAAACATAAAATGATCTATTCGGGTCTCTGATTGCCCTATCATAGAAGTTTAATAGTGCATTTCACTCGCCATTCCACGCGCTTTAAGATGCCGCCTAGCCCAGTACGCTATCTGAAATAGGAGCGACGTAACTTGAACAAATGTGATAGAATCACGCTGCATTCTTATATTAACCGTAATATAAAATGATCTAATCGGGTCTCTGTTTGCCCTACCCTAGAAGCTTAATAGTGCATTTCACTCGTCATTTCATGCGCTTTGAGATGCCGCTAAGCCCAATAAGCTATCTGTAATAGAAGCGACGTAAATTGATCAAATGTGATAGAATTTCGTTGAATTCTTATATTAACCTTAATGTAAAATGATCTAATCGGGTCTCTGTTTTCCTTATCCTAGAAGTTTAATAGTGCATTATACTCGTCATTTCATGCGGATTGAGATGCAGCTAAGCCCAATAAGCTATCTGAAATAGGAGCGACGTAAATTGAACAAATGTGATAGAATTTCGCAGAATTCTTATATTAACCAAAATATAAAATGTTCTAATCGAGTCTCCGTTCGCCCTAGCCTAGTTGTTTAATAGTGCATTTATTCGCCATTTTATGCGCTTTGAGATGCCGCTTAGCCGAATACGCTATCTGAAATAGAAGCGACGTAAATTGAACAGATGTGATAGAATCTCCCTGAAATCTTATATTAACCATAATATAAAATGATCTAATCGGGTCTCTGTTCGCCCTAGCCTAGTAGTTTAATAGTGCATTTTATTCGCCATTTTATGCGCTTTGAGATGCCGCTTAGCCGAATACGCTATCTGAAATAGGAGCGACGTAAATTGAACAGATGTGATAGAATCTCCCTGAAATCTTATATTAACCATAATATAAAATGATCTAATCGGGTCTCTGTTCGCCCTAGCCTAGAAGTTTAATAGTGCATTTTATTCGCCATTTCATGCGCTTTTAGATGCCGCTTAGCCTAGGACGCTGTCTGAAATAGGAACGACGTAAATTGAACAAATGTGATAGAATTTCCGTGAATACTTATATTAACCTTAATGTAAAATGATCTAATCGGGTCTCTGTTCGCCCTACCATAGAAGTATAATTGTGCATTTCACTCGCCATTTCATGCGCTTTGAGATGCCGCTTAGCCCAATACGCTCTATGAAATAGGAGCGACGTAAGTTGAACAAATGTGATAGAATTTCGCTGAATTCTTATATTAACCGTAATATAAAATGATCTAATCGGGTCTCTGATTGCCCTATCATAGAATTTTTATAGTGCATTTTACTCGCCATTCCACGCGCTTTAAGATGCCGCCTAGCCCAGTACGCTATCTGAAATAGGAGCGACGTAAATTGAGCAAATGTGATAGAATTTTGCTGAATTCTTATATTAACCTTAATGTACAATGATCTAATCGGGTCTCTGTTTGCCTTATCCTAGAAGTTTAATAGTGCATTATACTCGTCATTTCATGCGGATTGAGATGCCGCTAAGCCCAATAAGCTATCTGAAATAGGAGCGACGTGAATTGAACAAATGTGATAGAATTTCGCAGAATTCTTATATTAACCAAAATATAAAATGATCTAATCGGGTCTCTGTTCGCCCTAGCCTAGTAGTTTAATAGTGCATTTTATT